>VDFB02008371.1:0-40948 GCA_007258455.2 Sequoia sempervirens
GACCACCAACTCTGATACCACTAAAATATTCCAAACTAATTTTCTATACAAAAAAATTTCAATTCCTTAACTTCATGAACACAGGCATAACGTCAAACAGCTTTCCTTCTGCTATTCTCAGTATTGGATTAAGTGTATTTCTCCAAATTGGAAATTGTTTTTGTGCAATACATACATAGCATGGATTCCTTACAAATACAAATATATTTTTCAAGCAATATGCAACTCAAGAATTTATTATTCAATAAATATTTTTAGAAATTAACATATACAACAATATTGGTAATGTTTTACCGACCTATTAAATAATGCCAAATATTTCCTTTGAAAACTTCACATCTTTTCATTTAGCAACTCGACTCCCCAACTGATATCAATAGCTACTAATTCCAACTCCTTCGAACTGCCCCCTTTTTACTGTACGTCTCCCCAAATATTGGTACACTGCCTAGTGAAAGAATTTATTAAAAAATATATTGGAGTCGACCCCTTTTTATTTCCAACGATGCTGATCATGACCCACGTAGGATGTGAAAAGAGTGTCAACTTATTTGAAATGTAAACTCCCCCTATGGCGGCACTCCTTTTCTCAATGTCACCACGTCCCACAACATTAAAACATTTAATACTTTAATTTTTGAGCACCCTCGGTTGGAAGTCTAATATGATACGGTGGTGGTTGTAGAAGACTGCAATAACTTCTAGGAAAGTCGATACCCATAGCGGCTTCCTTTGATTTTTCCCATAACACCATTAATGTGACTCATACGGTGGTAGCAATTTAATTCATTCCCCTAACTTCTTATAAATTTGCTTACCGCACCTCCTTCATAATTCCACTTCTTAGGGAGTCACTAATATTAAAATATAATGGCGCAGCCAGTGAAAAAAATCCAATCTGAATCGAATTAATATAGGAGGCCCTCTACTATACGGCCCTTAAATTGCAAAACAATAAACTTAATCTCCTGACAAGGTATGGCTAGCTGGAAGGGGATGAAATATGAATATTTTATGCATACCTTTCCTGCGATTCACAATTTACTCCAAAGCCAGGAAATTAGTCTTGACACAAGACTTCACAAATTCCAAACTCCAATCATTGAATCCCAAAGAAAGAAATCTATGTGATCTCTTCAACAACTAGCTAGGGTGGAATCTTGCACTACTGAAACCAACATCCCTTAGGGTTTCGTCCAAGGGTTTGCTTTTCCAAAACTCTCCAATTTTCATCAAAATAATCAAGCATAATCCCAAAATGAGCTTCCAAATCCTCTTTATACTCCTTGTTGCTCTGAAAAGTGACTTTATTTACATATTTAAAATTTCTAGCACATTAGTCATTTTACTTGATAAATAATTAGTTTAAGTCGTCATTAAAATATGCTTTTATTCAAAAAGTTACAATTAATTATTTAAATATTAATTATTTCCCGCACACCTAATTGAAAATACGAAAAAATGTTGAAATAGTCTAGAACTGAAGACTAGAGACACCAATATACTCAAGAACTCACCTGGGACCTGTCTCGCTAAAAATGGGCACTTTCTAGATATAACATTTCCCTTCAAGATGTTTGGAACGCACCCGATAGGATGAAACTACTCCTGGAAAGCATTAACGTACTTAGCAAAAACCCCAAACCTCAATGCTAGCCACTAAATTCCATTCTGACAAAGCCGACACTCACTGAGAAAGTTGGAGCTAACTTCAATGCTCAAGTAACCAAAAATGGGGACATTACAATGTGCAAGGGTGTTCCCAACCATATTAAGAAACCTCACAATTTATTCATTGAAACAACTAGATCAAGGTGTTCACATCTTGGTTGAAAAACATCAAATTACTAAGATGTGTCAAGAATTTCCCTCAAGCAACACAAAAAATGGGAAAATCTCAAAGAAGAATTTCGTGAAAGAATTTCATGTTGCTAATAGATGAAATTTATTTATTTTTATAAAAGTCATGATTTAAAACAAGAAATAGGCTAAAGTGTACTATTATATAAACTCAAGTTAAAATTTCTAAAAGAGAATTGGGTTGCAAAGGTCACTGATGGTATTTAAAAGAGGTGGTCATTGATGGTATTTAAAAGAGAAGGTTCCTTAAAGGACTCTTGTTGAAGCAATCCCAAGAAAAACAAAGGCATCATGTATGTTGAAGGGAAATTTGGTAGCCTTAGTGGTCAAGCAACATATCCAAGAGATTTTGGCAGTGTTAAATGGGGAGGAAACTCCTGCCCTATGGAGCCACCTTGAATGTCTGAAGCATTTTGGAGATGTGGGGATGTCATGGGGACTTACCCCTCATGTTCTCTTTTTTCTGAATTTTTTTCTCACATCCCAAGGATGTTTCAGCATTTTTTTTGCATCCCTAGGACATTTTCTGCTTTTGGAGTACTTGAAGGCTATAAACATCCTTGAGACTTCATAGGATCTGCTAGGGACATATCAGGGACATCATAATATACCCCATGTCAGCTATTGTTGTAAAGAGCCGTCCAAATTTGCTCTAAATTTTCTGTATTGTTCCCTTGGAATTTTGGCTAACACCTGATGCGTGAGCTGATTTTATGCTGTTATAATTTCTGATTGTTTGTTTGATTTGAAGGGAGCTCGTGTGTATGCTGTCAAAGATGTTTTGAATACTTCCAACCATGCAAGATTGACTAACAATGTCATAAAACGATATGGAACTTATAAATGTTATCTATTGAAGATCATGCTAAGTAGAGGATTTACAAGATTCACTGACACAGATATGAAGGGCAGTAATTTAATAATTTCTGAGTTACACCTGTATGCAGCCTTTACACATAAGTCAATGACAGTGCAACACCAACAAACTACCAAGACAAGACACTCAGAAAATGTATTGCAGACTGTATGTAATGAACCGGACTAATTTTTTTTTTGTTTTTCCAATTACAATTACAATCAACACGCATCCATTAAGGTTAGCTCTAAACCAAAACGATGTGGAAAGCAACTCTAACCAAGGATGTACACCAGGATCCCGATGTTGGGCAAGGTGTGAGCATATGGTCAGAGGATCTGATGCAATGCAGAACTGGAAAGGAACTCTAACCAAGAATGCGTCTAGGATAGACGAGCATATGGTCAGAGGATCTTATGCATGATGAGTTGAAAAACCAAGATGGCGCCGAGAGATGGCGAGCATATGGTCAGAGGGTCCCTAAAAACTACTAACTGAAAGTAAATAGGCGGCAAGCCAGCCTCTTCCACTTATTCAGCGGAAAGTACAATAAAGTAAGTGAAAGAGAGAAGGGAGAATTGCTGATAGTACTACTGATCAGCTTACAATATGATAGAATGCTTGCCAAAGCCCAATATTAGAAGTTGTCCAATGCTGCAAAATTATATATGATTTCCTCAATGCTTAACAAGACTCTCTAGACTCAAACACCTCACAAAATTGCATTTATCTAAGACTGATATGACAGACCAGCGACTGAAATGAAGTAACCAGCAATACAACAACTCTCTAAAATGCACATAAATCACTCCCCACACATCCAAAACTCATGAAACGAAATGCAATAGTCTCTAATGACAATGGCGCCCAAATCCCAATGAAGAAACCTCAGCTTACAGCCACCTATTTTTCTTGCACAAATTCCAAGACCCCTCCAGATGGTATGGCCCTCAAGTAAGGGCGATTTGCCTTGGAAAAATCAAAGACTCCATAAAAAAATCTGCAAATTTGCTCAAATGGTCGCCCCTCATAGAGAAATGGATAGATGCAATGCCCAAAACAATATTATTTTTATTTCATGAAATATGAGCAAAAACTACAATCAGCTATGCTAATCAGCAACTCCAAAATATGACTAGAATGCAAGGAAACTGAACTAAGATGCTAAGAAACTCAAAGACAATGTTGGATAACTCAACTACAATCTACCTCTCAACTAGTTGCTATCTTTCAAGCAAGAAGCTGAGCCAAGCTAGGAGGTGTGCTTTCCTCGAAGCAACTCTATCACCATTTCGGCAGCATAACTTTACTGAAAATATGAGATGAAGAACTGAAGAGAGAAGGCCTCCTTTTATAGACTTAGCAAGCATCTCCAGAAGCTCCTAGAAAGTGCGCCCTTTTTTGACTTTGAATTGACTTCATTTTCCCTCCAAGAATGGCGACCCTCTTCCCAAGGCAATATTTGATCTTTTAATAAAATATTAAGCTCCTTGAAGTTGGCGTCCCCCTTAAGCATCACATAATTTTGGCCTTGGAAATATTTAATAAACTTTTGATGAGGTATTCACCCTTGAAGTCCCCCTTTTAAAACAACTTAAGGTGATGAAGCTAGGCCAAGGGGTCAACATTAAAATATAACATTATTTAAATCAACTTAACTTATCTCTCCAGAAAAAGCATCCAAAGGCCAAAAATCAAATTACCAACTGAACTGGTTGAAGAAGAGAGCCAACTGCACTGAAAACCACAAGACCACTGCCAGAAATAGAATTTACTAAAAATAGTAAATTCATGAAGGTGCTCAGATCACAAAGCAAGCTATACCACTGCGAAGCTCTCTGAAAACCCAGAAAGAATCCGTAATCCAATCTCCAAACTTCAAGCAACAACCTCCTCAAAACAGGAAACCCTAATTTTCACCCTCCAAGTAGCCTATAGGTCTCCGGAATAGGCCAATGGTCAACTGAAACGATCACAATTGAGAAGGGGACACTACACTGTAGCAGCAGCATAGGGCGTAGTTTCCTGTATTTTAATGACTCGTATTTACATATGGCAACCTCAGTTTGCCATGAGACACATTAACCCCTGTTCCTAAATATTGTTAAGTCATTTCAGCCAGTTGCTTACAATATATCCAAATTATTCATGCATGATATTACTAAACAGCTGCTTGCAATATACCCAGATTTAAGAAAATTGCTCCTCCATTACAAATCAACCATTATTAAACAAAAGGAACTAAATACTCAGACCTGGAAGTAGGAATGAACCTGATACACTTGCAGCAGAGGAGAAATGGCTAAGAGCCACCACAAAAAGTCACTAAAGGAAGCACACAGTACCACGTCCACACTGAGAGCCCTAAAATCTGATCCCAAAAATCTAATACAATGATCATGGAGATTGCTGTCTCAGGGAAGTCCAGAAATTACTTGCAGCTAGTGATTTCTTCATCATGAATATTCGAATCTTCTGTTCCCGGGCGCATCCAGCCTCCTTGATCCAAAACGCCACTTACAAACTCCTTTATCACTGCCCACGACTCAATAAATGAGCAGAAATCCACGCGTTTTGATTGATACTGGTGCTACCGATAGTTTTGTAGATCCTCATGTTTTGACTAAGTTATCAGTTAGACCGAGTTATATGGCAAATTCTTGGAAAGTTCAGTATGGAAACCGGGTAGAGAGGAAGGTAGAGCAATGCATGTATTTCAGTAAACTTGAACTCCCTAACCTTCAAACGCAAGTGAATTTGTATGTTGCACCGTTGGGGTCTTACGATGTAATATTAGGGATAAATTGGCTCTCTGAACATAAGGCTCTTGTTGATTGCAAAGAGAAGTCAATAAAGTGTCTTGATGATAGAGGAAACCATGTGGAGCTTTGTGGCGTTAAAAAGCCTTTAGAGCTTAGGCAAGTCTCCGCCATGCAGTTGAAAAAGGCAAGTCAGAAGGGATGCACTATCTTTGCAATAAAGGTCAAGGATCTTGATGAGAAAGAAACCTCAATTAATGATCATCCCATTCTGAAAGAATTTGAGGATGTTTTTCCTGTAGAACTAACTGAGCTACCGCCTAGGCGTGTGTTTGATTTTTCTATTGATTTGCTACCAGGGGTAGAACCTGTCTAAAGCTCCTTACAGGATGAACACGATAGAATTATTTGAGCTTAAGGCCCAACTGGAAGAATTGTTGAAGCAGGGATTTATTAGACCAAGCGTGTCGCCTTGGGGAGCTCCAGTTATTTTTGTGAAAAAGAAGGATGGGACCTTGAGGTTATGCATTGACTATAGGATGCTTAACAAGGTCACTATCAAGAACAAATACATGCTCCCACGCATTGATGACTTGTTTGACCAGCTGAAAGACGCCAAGGTATTCTCAAAAATTGATTTAAGATCAGGATACCACCAGTTGAGATTGAAGGAAGAAGATATTCACAAAACTGCCTTCAGAACAAGGTATGGGCACTACGAGTTTACGGTGCTACCATTTGGGCTAAGTAATGCCCCTGCAGCTTTTATGAACCTGATGAATAGTGTCTTCTGAGATTGTTTAGATAACTTTGTCCTAATCTTTCTTGACGATATCTTGGTCTATTCTAAGTCAGAGGAAGAACATGAGAAGCATTTGAGAATTGTGTTGCAGCGATTGAGGGAACATAAGCTGTATGGAAAGATGTCTAAGTGCACTTTCTTCCAATCTGAGGTGCACTATTTGGGACACGTTATTTCAGCAATTGAGGGAACATAAGCTGTATGGAAAGATGTCTAAGTGCACTTTCTTCCAATCTGAGGTGCACTATTTGGGACACGTTATTTCAGCAAAAGGGGTAGCGGTGGACCTAGAAAAGATTAAGGCAATTATGGATTGGCCAGCGCCGCAGAATGTCTCTGAAGTTCGAAGTTTCATGGGTCTTGCAGGTTATTATAGGAGATTTGTTCAGGGGTTCTCGACAATTGCAGCACCCATCACTGCACTGCAGAAGAAAGAAAAGAAATTTGAATGGAGTGATAAGTGTGAGAAAGCTTTTCAGCTGCTTAAGAAGAAACTCACTACTGCACCCATCCTGGTTGTGCCCGATCCGAATGGCCATTTTATAGTTATTACGGATGCATCAGGGGAAGGGGTAGGAGCAGTTCTTATGCAAGAAAGGCAAGTGGTAGCATATGGATCGAGGAAGTTAAAGCAACATGAATTAAACTAAGCACCACATGACTTGGAGTTGGCAGCCATAGTCCATGCTTTACAGATGTGGAGGCATTATCTCTTGGGAAAGCCTTTTGAACTGAAGACAGACCATGCAGGATTAAGATATATCTTCACTCAACCCAATCTTAATGCCTGACAAAGGCTATGGCTGGAATTCTTGAGTGAATATGACTTTGGAATTGAATATATTAAGGGTAAGGAAAACAGGGTGGCTGATGCCTTGAGTAGGAGGCACCTTGCAGCCATGGTTACCATAAAATCAGATTTCAGGCAGCAGGTAGTTCAATCCTCACTTGGGGATGAACATTATGAAAGGGTGAAACAAGCCCTAGGGGAGAATTCCTCGGATCGTCGATATGAGGGTTATGTATTTGAATCGGATGGGCTCTTGAGATTCCAGGGGCGGATGTACATTCCTAGTTCTGCAAACTTGAGAGAGTTGGTGCTAGAGGAGTTCCACAATGCACCATACTCAGGACATCCTGGTATTACAAAGATGATGGAAGGACTTAGGCCACTGTACTTCTGGCCAGGACTTAAAAGGGATATTACTTCATATGTAGCCCGATGCTTGGAATGCCAGCAAGTCAAGGCTGAGCATGTGCACCCGGCAGGACTCCTATATCCTCATAGGGTGCCAGAGTATAAATGGCAGGTTATCACTATGGATTTTATTCAAGGGTTGCCAATGTCTAGGAACCGACATGATACCATCTTGGTTGTGGTGGATAAGTTGACGAAGGTTGCTCATTTCATTCCTAGAAATCTCAAGGACGGTTCAATGGTTTTAGCAAGAAAATTTGTTCAGGAAATCTTCCGTTTGCATGGAGTGCCAGAAACGATCATTTCAGATCGAGACACTCGGATGACTTCCAGGTTTTGGATCACATTGAACTCTTCCCTAGGAACTAAATTGAATTTCAGTTCTACATATCATCCTCAGACCGATGGTCAGACAGAGAGGGTGAATCAGGTAGTAGAAGATCTTCTCCGCATGTATTGTATGGAGCAGCAACATAAGTGGGAGGAGTATTTGCCTTTGGTGGAGTTCGCTTACAACAACTCCTACCATGCTTCTTTGGGTATGGCACCTTTTGAAGCTCTTTATGGACGTAAATGTCGGACACCCATTAGTTGGGACAGGGTGGAAGACAGAGTTGTGATTGGCCCTGAGATGCTCAGAGAAATGGAAGACCAAATGAAGATCATTAAGGAAAAATTGAAACAAGCTGTGGATAGACAGAAAAGTCTAGCAGACAAGAACCGAAGCTTCAGGCAGTTCTCTGTAGGAGATAAGGTCTTTTTGAGGGTTCGGCCGCATAAGAGTTCAATCTCTTTCGGCAAGAACTCTAAGTTGGCCCCTAGGTTTGTTGGGCCCTTTGATGTTTTGGAGGTGGTGAATCCAGTTGCTTATAGGCTTGCTCTGCCACCAGCTCTATCCCGGATACATAATGTATTTCATGTCTCAATACTTAAGCCCTACCATCCAGATATTGCTCACATCCTTGATTGGCGTGCATTGCAGGTTCAGGACCTAGGGGTGATTCAGGCGGAGCCCGTCAGGATTCTGGAAGAGCGCAACGTTAAGTTGCGGAATAGGGACATTATGCAGTACAGGGTCCAGTGGGACCAGTATTCGGTGGATAATGCCACCTGGGAGAATGCTGAGGATATAGATAGAGCCTTTCCTCATTTGAGATCTTAGCATACTCTTATTTTCTTTCATGTAGAGACTTCCGATATACTGGTATCTCAATTTTGTTGTGTAACTTGCTTTTGGACATCAAGACGATGTCTCTTCCAAGTGGGGAAGGATGTCACGTCTCAAACTTTGATGCTGTTTTGTCCATGGCTTTGTGTGGATTTATTATATGAATGATAGTGTGTGTTAGAGTAATATGATATAATACAATGCTTTCGTGTGTGGAAATGTGAAAAAAATATTTACTTTTGAAATTGTGAACGCATTTTATTTTGAAAATATGCAAGATAAAACAAAATAGAAGTATTGATTTAATTATTGTTTTGATTTATATTTTTATATCGGTTACTAATACAATTTCGTTGTTGCATGCCTGAGTGCACTTGAGTTGCAGGTGGTCGAAGACCAAGAGTGTGATTGAGGAAAGAAGGCTAGCTTCCCGATAGGGTAAAAGAGGAAGAACTCTCGGTCACACACACAGCACCTAAAAATCATATAGTTGCATTTAGGCAATGTCTGTTTTAATTTGATTGTTTTGAGTTACTTACAAAATAAGTAATAAATGGTTTGAATAAATAAATAATAAAAATAACAACATAAATATAAATTAATTATTAATTGTAATTTTAAAAGGTTTATGATTTTTAAATCTATCTTAATTAACAAGCCAAATGAATATGTGTTTATGGAGTAAGTATTTTTGAATTATCTATCCAACTTTTTATGCAAATAATTGAAAATCTTTTATTATATTTTATTTATTTATGAAATTGAAATAAATGTGAAATATTTTATTTGCATATGTCTTAATTTCAAAGTCCAAGATTAGGAGAGAGGAAACTAATATTAAATAGAAAAAGACATTCCTGAGAAAAATTGGGTTCTGAAAATTCTTCTTAAAACAAACAATATTCTCGGCAAGTGGCTATCTCTTTTATTTTTGCATGTAAATATCCGCCAAGAAATTTTTCCATCTGTCAATTGGGAAGGGTTTGCATGACTCTCGGTAGACGGGATAAAGATTAAAGGTGGAGAGAAGACAGAAAATAAGATAATAGAAGCTTATTCAGAAAAGAACCCACTCAGGAGAAGAAGACTGAAGGAAAATTGGGCATCTTCAACTAGAAGCTTTTATTCAGGTTTTTATGTTCCTTCTTTTAGTCTAGTTTCAAATTTTGGCAATAGTGGGAGAGCTTGTATGCAAAAATTGTGATTTTGTCTGCAAATTTGAGTTTACACTGTGAGTGAAATTCCCAATTCTTTCCTTTCAAAATGGAGTTTATTCTTTTGCAATCTGTTTATTCTTTTGAAATCTGGGTTTGTGATTGTGGCATTTCTTTGATACATCTCTATACAGAAAACCAAAGAGTAATTATTCTTTTGAAATCTGGGTTTGTGATTGTGGCATTTCTTTGATACATCTTTGTACATAAAACCAAAGAGTAATTATTCTTTTGAAATCTAGGTTTGTGATTGTGGCATTTCATTGATACATCTCTGTACAGAAAACCAGAGATTAATTATATATATATAATATTTATACATATGTAATTATATATTACTAACAATTCTGTTATGAATTCAAAATTTTTCTTCATTAAATTTGTACACTGCTATGGCATTTATATTCGTTTTCATTTTTTGTATGGCTAAGTTTTTGTTTGGGGGAGGGGATTAACCCCAACCCTGTCCCAAAGGAAGGGACGGCGCTGTGGGGAGCCCCGTGCCCTCCACAAGCTGCGGCCTATGGAGGGGGCACGACCTCCTCATAGCCCGCGCCCTCCCTAAGGGAGAGGCAAGGCCTCCCAGCACCCTTTGGGGTGCTTATCATCTAATTTGAACCCTGAAAAAAATAGTTCGTTTCTGTGTGTGCGGCAGTAAAAACACGAGGATAAAACAACTATTAAATCTGTATTTTGATGTATATATATATATACATACTAAGCTGTGCAAATATATATATATATATATATATATATATATATATATTAAAGTGTGAACTTACACAAATATAACCATCTACAGAATATGACATATTTCAGACAAATATATATAAACATCTCAGTATTCCTGAAGCTGGAAATTTGAAAATGTAGCTCTTGGAATCATGCAAATTGGTGATTTTCTTTTAGTCACATAGTCTTATGTTTGCATACAGATGTAGATTTCTGAATATTAGCATACAATAGAAAACACAGATGCAAATATGCAAACCTCTGTTTTATTTCTGAAAGAATTATGCTATTTATTTTAACCAGAAACTTGTAGCAAATTGGAAATTTCACTTTCAAATCAGCTTGAATCTTGAAGATATAGAAATATACATAAATCTGAGAACACTGTTTTATACAGAAAATTATTATTTTTGTTTGTGTTAATACACTGAAAATACCATGATGTACATACATTTTTAAATTTGAAAACCAAACTTCAACAAGAACATTTAAGAGAGTAGCTTGGAGTGAGAGCAGATTTCTTTACTAAACAGAAGAAAATATGCTGAGAAAAGAGCAGATTTTATTTTAATACTGAAACTTTACAACCTAATCTTTTGTTCAACATGTTAAAATGGAACTCAAAAGATGTTTTGAAACTCTCTTTTGAAACCCTTGTATGAATGGAAATCAGTTTGATAAACATTTTATGGAAATGGATAAATGAAGAAAATTCTTTTCAGAATTAATGAAATGCATGAAGCATATAAGGAAAATGCATAATTTTCTGTTTTTGCTCTTTATATTGTATTTGGGTAACTTCCGGGACAGGATGCCGAAGGTGGATCCACAGAGACGGTGGTTTTACCTTTTTCTGAAACTACCACTTGTTTTTATTTATGCTTGGCCAAGCACTCGTACCATTGAAATAGATGGATTTGTTTTAAAAGCCTAGAAATATATGTATTTGAGTCTCTGCCACCTCCTGTTGCAAGAAATATGTTTTCTCATGATAGAAATGCATATAGGCACCAGGCATGCATCGAGAGTTCCCTCCTGTTTTACTATGTCAGGTTGCTAGGCTCCTTATGCAGGGCCGGGGATTTCTTCGAGTTAGGAAGGAACCCGAGGAAGTCATATACTTCGTGGTTGGGCGGAAAAGGCGCCTGAATCACACTCTTGGCCCTAGCTCGCAAGAAGACCGATGGTGTCACAGCGGTTGGAGGATCAGAGTTTTTATTTTACTATTTATGCACTTGAGTATCCTACTGGAATGGCTTGTGAAGCCCATTGTAAATGTAATTGTATTTGGCATTTGTTATTACAACATTGAAATAGATGTGTTATTAAGATTTTTGATGTAACATTGGTGCAAATGTATTTATTGAAGTTATTGGTCTCACACAAATATGAATATTTATTGGTTTATTGATCTCTTTTGAGTATGGGTGAATATATGTGAAAATGCATTGATATACTTGTCCATGTGCATAATCATGATGAAATGCAAATGTTATATTTTATATACAGGAAATGCAACTTGTCTTAATTCTTTTACATTGAGTCTACTTTGGAAACTCTTATTAATGGCATAGTTCTAAAAGTAAACTTTTGAAACGGATTGAACAATTTAAAATGCTTTTGCTTATCTCCCAAGCGTTACACCAAGCCGTCACATTTTTCTCATCTAGCTCGAACTCTTCATTCCACGACTTGAATGTGGTGTTGAATGTATGCCCTTAGAGCGCCTAGGGTTTCTTAGAAAAAACGCCCTCCATTTACCTAGAAAACTCTTTCAAAATCATCCACAGTGTTGATGTGTTTTTTCGTGACCGCACCAACGCAGAATAAAGTCGCCAACGGCTACCCTATCCTCTCTTGATCAAAGTATTCCGCACGCTAAGATTGCAAGAAAGTTCATGCGTTCAACTCCAAGGTTCCTTTAGTGCGAATAGGCTCAGTTGGCTCGATGTGATTTGTTGGTATTTCAAGGGGACTTACGAAATTGTTCGGCAACGGAGAAAGGAATTCAAATGCTCGAAGGGTTTGTCTATGAAGCGCGGGTTTCCTATTTTAATCAGAAAGTACTGAATTGAAATGGTGTAGGGTTTAGAGAGTCTAAATCTATTCTAAGGCGTGGGATATGGACCTCAACTTCAGCAAACTTCAACCGAACTTCGCTTTGCCTCGCATCGGACAGCTTCCACGGAGTCGGTGCAATCTTCAAGGGAGATGACTAAAGATGTTCAAACCACCATTTGACATGAAGATACCATCACAACGACGCATACCATCATTCAAACTGTGATTGAAGTTAGGCCCACAACGTTTCCAGTTGACCACACAAGGCGCATTCACCATCAACAAACACACTAGTGGTATGGATAGACGAAGTTGCTTAGATCAAACACCACATTCCACAGCTAACATCTACTTGCATGGAATGAAAATTATACTACTTTGAACTAATTTACACTACCATTTGAATCGGAAGGACGAAGAAACCTTGCTAGCTACTCACAACAAAGATGAAATTCACCATCAATGAAAAACTCTTTTATTGAGAGAGTGTTCACAACAATTTCTTACAAAGTTTTCAAAGGGAAAACTTTCCCTCTTCTTCAAACTACACTATCAATCTATACTAAGTTACTCTAAGCTATCACCTAGCTGTCTCTCTATTCTAATCTCTACTGTCTAACTTCTACTTCTAATGAGATACAAATGAGGGGGACTCCCCCTTTTATAGATGGCCAAGTCCAACGGACGACTCGATCCCTGGCTAGATGGCCGATCGCCACCTCAGCCCTAAAACAAGATTGTAATGTACCGGACCAATTTTTTTTTCACAAATGATTACAATAACACGCACCCGTTAAGGTTAGCATAAACCAAAACGATGCGGAAAGTAACTCTAACCAGAATGTACACCAGGATCCCGATGTGGGCAAGGTGTGAGCATTGGTCAGAGGATCTCAAAGGAAAATGCTGAATAAGAACTCTAACCACGAGATGCGCCGGTGAACGACGAGCATTCGGTCAGAGGATCCCTATCTAATGCAATACTGAAAATTAGCTCAACACCAAGTATGTGCTACTCAATCCATGATGGATAAGAGGCGACCATATGGCGGAGACTTTAGGAAATTACAATGCAAACAGTAATAGGCGGCAAGCCAGCCTCTTCCACTTATTCAGTGGGCAGTACAAACATGAGGAAATTGCGGAAATGTTAAAAGATGCTGACAGTACTACTGTACAGCTTACAATATCAGAAAATTCATCGGTTAAGCACAATATAAGAGAGTCTTCAACCTTACAACAATATAGAATGATAACTTCAAGTCTTCTCAATAACTTTCCTTCCAAACAACTCAAATGATTATTTTTAAGCTCGCTGTTATGACAGAGTAAGGACTGTTTTTCTGTTATCAGCAACACTGTAACACCAAAATATGCTCACAACCCTCACACCACTCATTCAAAATGCAAGTAAATGGATGCAAATGACACCTAAGATGAAGGCGCCCAAGTTCAAGACACAAAACAACCCCAAAACATTGATATTTAATTTCTGCTCAAATCCCAAGGAAAGTACAATGGTACGGCCCCTAGAGGAGGGCGATTTCTTCTTAAAAATCCAACACTTGATTAAAAATTACGAAACTCCACAATAATTGGCGCCCTACCAAGACCAATGAGAATATGCAATACCCACAATGAAATCTTTTTGTATTTTTGAATTATGAGTAAAACATGCGTACAGCAATGCAACATCAGCAACACTAAAACATGACAAAATGCTTGAACATCATCACTAAATGCAATAGAACTCAACTACAATGCAAAACTACCAATAACAAGCTAACCTCTCAACTAGTTGCTGTCTTTCAAGCAAGAAGATGAGCCAATGCTAGGAGGTGTGCTTTCCTCGAAGCGAGTGCCTAAAGTCAATCCAGCAGCATAACGGTGTAGTAGACAAAAAATCCCAAATGAAGTGCTGAGGCCTGAATAAATAGACGAGAGAGAAACATCTAGAAGCTTCCAGAGGGCGCCCAAAACCCTAATTTCAAATTCACCTTTTCCCTCCAAAAGATGGCGTCCATTTTCACTTTTGCTTATTTCACATTTTAAAATAAAGTCAAACCTTCAAGTAGGCGTCCTTTTTCAAAGCTTAATATTTGACTTTATAAAATATAATTTATCTCCTTATGACGCCTTGACCCTCAAAAGTCCCCTTTTTAAAAACAACTTAAAGTTGTACTGCTAGGCAAGGGGTATAATATTAAAATAATAATATTATAATGAAAATACTTATCTCTCCAAGAAAAATGCGCCCAAGGCCAAGAACTGAAGTGCCAGCTGAAACAACTGAAGAAGAGGTCCAACTGAACTGAACCCAAACTGTCAACTGCCAGAAATAGAATTTACTAAAAATAGTAAATTCGCGAAGTTGCCCGGAATGCCAAACTGAACACACCACTGCGAAGCTCTATGAAAACCCAGAAAGAATCCGCAATCCGAAACCCAAACTCCAAGCAACAACCTCCTCAAAACTAGGAAACCCTAATTTCACCATCCGCATAGCCTACGGGTCTCCGGAATAGGCCAACGGTCAACTGAAACGATCACCGCTGAGAAGGGGACATTACAAAGATTCACCCTAAAAACCGCCACCAAGAGGAGTGGGGTAATAAATGAGCCATAATGTCCATCATCCTTCTAGAAGATTCCATCTTTGAAACGCGTTCACACTGTTCTCGATCTTCTTCTCAACGTCGTTCTTCAATTTTGCTCGAGCTTCCATTCTTTTCTCGATCTTGAGTTTTGAAAACATTTCTTCATTGTTACTTAGGTTGGGAACATACTGGGTAATTCCAACACTTAGCCATTTCCTCCAAGTATTCACTTCATCTCCTCAATTCACCACCGTTTAGTCTCGACGTTCCTCCTGCAAAACAAGCAAGGAGAAGAGCATTAGAATACTTCATAATATAAATTCAACTTACTTACCAGGATTTTCACGCTCTAACTTCCAAGCGTTCATCGCCTTCATTAGCCAACTTCGCGTTCAAATTCTTTATGCCTTAGCCAAATTTTCAACCTATCTTCCTCAAGGGCGTATCATCTTTGAGAAATTCATTTCATTAGCTGGGTCATTGACAATTTTGATTTTATTCATCTCCGGCTCAAGAAGATTATCTTCACGAAGAATTTGAACAAATTCACCTAGGCAGTTCCTTTTAAATTCATCGTCTGGAGAATTTCACCTCAAAAACACATTTTCTTCACTTTGCCTTAGAAAATTTTCAAATTTTCCCTTAGGAAAACTTCACAATTTGAGCACCGATTAAATTCTTCATGTTGAAGGCGCTAGCGAGGTGCGGAAGACATAGAAATCCATCTCTCATCACAAACGTTTAGTACCCAGAAGAAAATTTTATCTGAAACGCGATGAATCCATGGGTACCCAACGAACGGGTTCATTTAAATTTTTAAATTTTGAACCTTAGAAAAATATTATTCAATCAATTTTAATCCTGTTCTTCATCTGTGAACATTTCCTGTTGCTCTGACTTGGAAATATTTTTAATTCGTCCTGCAATGCCAATATCTCTGACTTCATCACCGGAAAATTTGCTCATGCTTTAGGAAGAATTTTATCACCTCCAGAGTCTAGGCGTATTTTCTAAGGAAGAAAATACTTTGCCTTAGAAAAATTTTAAATCATCTTGAAAACCTTTTTGAAAATTTCGCCTTGGAGAATTTTTATATCCAACTTCAATCACTCTGCCTGTGGTGAGGAAAATCAATTTACTTGGAAAATTTTAATGCCTTGATCACACTTGTATGTCATGGAGAACATTTTTAAAACCAACGCCTAGCAATATTTAGTCACCACCTTGGGCGCATATTCAACTTGAAGAAGGATAAAACCACGCCCTTGGAAAAATTTTCAACACTTAACATTCTCAACGCCTTACCACTTTACCTCATACTTGAATTACTTTGGGCGCATTTTCCTTGTCATGTAGAAATTTCAAATTTCAACGCCTTGCACATTTTCATCTCCTCCTTAGGCGCACCTCACACTTAGAAGAGAATATCTTATTTCCACGCCTTAGTCATTTTATTTTATCAACCTCACCTATACTTAACCACTTTTCAACCCAAATCCACTCTTTACTTGGCGCATTCAAAGGCTAGAGAGGAAAGTCAACACTAGAATAATTCCATCTTGCACAACGCCCAGCAACCTTCACTTGTCTTCATCTCTATTTGGGCGCATTTTACCCCTTGAAGTGGATGGGCGCATTTTAGTATGTGAGGAGGATAAGCATCTTTGACTTGTTGACTTTCTTGCTGGATGGGCGCATTTTGGCCTAGGAGGTGGATGAAAAATGTTGACTTCCTTGTTAACTCCTCCTTGTTGAGCTTGGGCGCATTTGCTACTTGATGAAGGATGAAGTTTGTCGACTCTTTTGACCTTTTGCATTTTGGGCGCATTTTTCATAGGGAGAGGGATGAAGAACTTTGACTCATTTGACTTCTTCTCTTTTTGGGCGCATTTCCACCTATGTGCAGGATGGGCGCATTTTGAGGGGGGAGGAGGAATTTCTTGCCTTAGAATATTTTTCAACCTTCATCAGCTTCCCTTGGGCGCATTTTGGCTAGGCAGGAGGATGAAAAATGTTGACTTTCTTTGACTTCATTGCTTACTCTTGTATGGGCGCATTTTGATGGGTAGTTGCAGGATGAAGTTCCAGACTTAGCCACTTTTTCCTCGTTTTCGCCAGCTTCTTTGTGCCTTACTATTTATAGTAAGTCTCTCGATCTTTACATCTCTGAAGCTCAGAATGATTTGAAATTTCAAACACTGCATCCTCACGACCTTGTTACCCTGTTGACACTGCTATTTTTAGTTGGCCTGCTATTTTTAGCCCATTTCTGAAGGCGACTTGCTATAAATAGTAACTGCTTGCTTCTGATACCTCCATAGCTCCGATTGACTTTGAAATTTGAATGACGTGCTCCTCACCACGTGACCTTCCTGCTGACATCAGCGCATGCACCTGATTTTCTATTTTTAGCCTGTTTCCAAAACGACTTACTATAAATAGTAAGTGCTCCATTTGTCTTCAAATTTTACCAGGAGATAGCCTGAAGGATGCTGATCGCGGTGGTATACCTCGGTTTTCGAAAATTCTGACTTTTTACCCCTCCTTTTAGGCTCCGAAGCTGGAAACCCTGATTTGTTTTGCATGCATATTAAATGATCTCCGTTTATTCTTGTTTCTGTTGCATTGCGATTAGTTCCTGATTCTGAAGTGCTGGGAAGCGGCTGTCGGGATGCACCTGCTAAAAATAGTAAGTTCCACACTGAGTGACCATCTCCATTTGCATGTCACATCACTGCGTAGCTCTCGAAAAACCCATAAGGAATATGCAGACATGCAAAGAAAACCCTGACATGCAAACCCTAAAAATAGCCTCTAAAGGCTGAACTCTGAAGGTTGTCGTCTCATTTTGCATGTTATATCGTCGCGAAGGTCTCTGAAAACCCAGAAGGAATCTCCAGACATGCACTGAAAAACTTTGCATCCAAGCCCTGAAATCTGCTCCGGAAGCTGAACTGCTAAAAATAGAAAGTTGTCTGTTTCAGCTCAAATTTTGCACACGAGCAGCTTGATGTGTTCCGAATGCAATGTGACTGTCGGAATTTCAAAAATGCCGAAGGATTGCCCGTAATTGCACGCTTACTAAAAATAGTAAGTACTCAGAATCTGATGAAATTTCAGTGAAAACCTGTTGGAAGCATGCTGACATCAACGTTAATCTCAAATCTCAATTTATTTACTTCGTTTGACCTCAAATTGGCTGGAAAATTCAAAACCCTAATTCTTAGACTTGGCCAAATTTCACGTTAAGGTTCAACGGCGGGCACATCCCGAAAGACAGACAGTAGAAAAGAGAGACAACGACGAAACAAACTAACAGCAAAGCCAAAATTAGGGGGGGGTCCCCATTTGCAATGGGGCGATGTGTGAAAAAGGTCACAACACACAGGAGGCAGCAAAATTTCAAAGATAGATGATCACGAAATTTCAGAATAAGATTTGTTCCTCTTATCAATTCTTCAGATGTGCCAAGCTAGGACTGATCTTTCACATTCGAAACAATGGCGGCTAGGTTTCTCAAACTCCATAACCAGGGTAAAAAAATATTCATTTCCAAGAGTGTCGACCAAAATGAGTTTCTCCAATATATTCCCAATATGCCCGATAAGTGACTTTTTTTTCTTCCTTTCAATTTTCCAAACTTTAGCAAAGTGACTTTATACATTTTAATAATTCATAAGTCACTTTAAAGAACATCTTAGAAAGGTATTATTTTAATATTTTCATAAGGCACTTTAAAAAGATGATTTAATTAATTATTTAATATTACCTTAGAGAATAATTTTGAGACTTAGGCAATAATCAAAAATTAAATAATTAAATAAATGACTCCCTGTTTTCATCAATTGCCTTCGGGAGGTAAAAAGGCAACGAGGTATTCTGAGTGGCTAGCTGGAAGGGGACATCACAATTGTGTAAAGAGAAATAACATATTTTGAAAAAATAAAAAATAAAAGAAAAAAGGGGCATTTTCAAATAATTGTTTTCATGATCACTGATCGTATGCCAATCACACACACATGTACAATTTTCTATTTGTATTTCAATTTTCAATGGTCAGTATTGAATGTTCATTGTTCAATATTTGATGTCATAGATGTCATTGTTATTTGAATTTCAGCATTTTAGCATGTTTAATGATGTTCGGTTGTTTGATTATACAATTATAAAATTACAAATATATGTAAACTTTACATCCTCCAAGTCCTACAATCCCAAAAATTTGGGAATTCCATCCAGGATACATATCGCTAGCCATGTTCCCCTATACCACCATCCCAAAAACTCAAAGAAACATTGGATTTTGGCTTTTTTGGAGGGCAAAAGTTCAAATATATTATTATTGAGAATATGAAAATTTACAATAACCAAGACCAGGTGAAAGACTTTGGGTATGAATAGGATTGCTGCTGTAGGCAAAAAGATACCATTACAGCAGCAGACCAAGGATAGAAACACAGGAATTTCCCAGAAGCACAGAAAAAATTTAAAACACTAACCTATAACATTACTATAACAGCTAGAGCTTAAAATAATACAATCAAAACAATGATATTGATAACCCACACTATTAGATAACAGAGAAACATACAAAGTGGAAGCATATATGCCATAGAGGAAAAAAAAAAATGGAGAAAAAATTCCAGAATTTTAATATTTGTTCCTATGCTCTCATAGCTATTCTTGATTAAATTGGATTGTCCAACAACAAGATGTTCTCCTTGAGCAGAGGATGAGCCTCCTTTGTTCTCACAATTGATGCTATTTATTGTGTACCAGTTAGGAGAAGCCTAACAAGGCTGCATTTGTGGGGAAGAATGTGACAACTTCCACCTTCCTGCAATTCCTCTTACTACTCGGCATGTTCCAACATCTCGCGACTCCCATTTTGCAGTTAGAAAATAGCACTGAGGAAGATGATAAAATTTTCTATAGAGCTAATGGTTTTAATCAAAACTAGGTTTTGAATGCCATGTTTGTGAATGTTGGTATTTAAGAATTTGGTGTGGAGAGCAGCAACAATGGCATTTTCTTTTGTAGATTTATCTCATTGTGGCATTTCAACCTGGCTGTTGTCACTTGCCACAACAAAGGAAGGTTGGTTGTTGAGATTTTACTAAGGAGGGATGACTAAGGGCCCGAAACACTACTGGACAACCAAAATTTAGTGGAGACTAATAAGCGGCATTGCCCAGGGAAGAAAATGCACACGTTGAGGTTGGCATTTGGGGTTATCTTTTTTTCTGTTATTTATGCCTTTGATGTGGAGGAGGCCCTACAGTCTCAAGGAGGGCCAAGGGACACCAAGATGTTTATTGGATACCCCAAAAAGACAAAAAAAGATTTCAAAACAAGAAGGGATGAGTAGGAGACGTCCCATCCAAGTCCCCTAGTCCTCAAGATGTCCACTACATCCATGGGACACATTCATGTGGAACACTGGTTATTTTTCATCAAATAGTGTAGCAAACCAAGCTATCAGTTCCCATCTAAATGTAGTGGATATAAATAATATAAGTTTGCCTCTCCATTTGTATGGCAGATTTTTAGACTTTTATATGATGTTTGGTTCACCTTTTTAGGTGTAAAGTTGAGAATCCTAGCCTTTAACGTTGGGAACGCTGATATACTAGGAACCAATTTTATCTCCAAAAAAATTTGTTTATGGACAAACCTGAATAACCAGACCCAAAATCCCTCTCAGCACTGGTATCTCTATTCTCCTCATCCTATTTCCTTACCAACAATTCTTATGAGTGAAATGCATCTCCAACTAATGATAGGTCAATTAGCTTCCTCCATATTTCTTCAACTAGCATAGGTTCAGTTTCCTCCCCAAGTCTCTTTTCTCCATAGTTACCTGCAAAAATGGGGACAAGGTAGTAGTAGGGGGTTGGGGATGCCAATCAAATTAGGGTATGTGTGTTTATGAATAAGGAGTTAGCTAAATTATATATAAATTTTGTCACTAGAAATTGTTGGTACTGGGATGTGTACCACTGTACAGGACCCATATTCCTATAATGAAGTTTCCTGGTACAAGTACATTGATTTATGAACATATGACGTCTTTTATCCATAGTTCCACGAAGTTTCTTGATTGGGGGACGCAGGGACGAGGGGACAGGGGGACCGAGGGCCTGAGTTTGGGGACGGCAAGGAACAGTGGCAGGGTGGCAGCAGGGGGGCGGCGCTTGAAATACATATAGTACTTGAAAAAATAGTTATGAAAAGATGTATAAGTATAAGAATTACAAATGAAACTTTGTCAAACTAGTTTTAAACATTTGAATTTTTAAGTGAACATTAACTTGGTGTCACTCGTCTTCTTGCTCTTCTTCTTGCTCCTCCTTAACCCTCTTGCTCTTCATTCGCACTCTTTCACCTTATAGTTGCAGCTCTCATTCTCACACTCACACTATTAGCTTCTTGTTGATTTGTTTTTGTGAATTAAAATGGAGGCAGTTTTATAGATTTTGTGGAGTTTGGGTGGAGCCCATAGGCCATTTGGATTCAGCCTTGGGCACGAAGTTCAAACAAAATTTTAATTTTTCTTTTAAAATTGCTTTTTGGTCATCTAGCCAGAGGAGGATCCTAGAAATCCCTGAGACAATCAGGAGACTCCTAGGAGTCCCCCAGATGACTCAAGAATGTTGGGGCATCCTCGACATCTATACGGTGTTTTGGAGACGACGGCACTAGTAGTGAGGGGACGTCCCCCCAAGTCTTTGAGACATCCCTATCTCGGAAACACGAAGGGATTTTTTTTTTTTTTTTGGGGGGGTGGGGGGAGGGGAGCGGGACGCGTCCCCGTGGAACACTTCTTTTTTCCACTTATGTATATCCACTATAACTAAATAGTTCCAATTTGGTTATGCATATTGAGATTCATGGTGTACTTGTTGCTCAAGTGGCTCTAATCCCAGATGCATACACTTATCCAATAACAGCTTGACAAGAAAATGGTGAATGAGAAGTATTGTTATTTATCAATTAGAATATTACAAACACCATACATATATATATAGCAATGATGCCACTGAGATATGTATTCATCAGGTATGTGGTACATCTATCGCAAAAGAAAGTTGAGTTTTATACAAAATGTAAGTCAAAAGATGCATGCATCAAGTATGTGGTATACCTGTAGCAAAAGAATGTTGAGAGCTTTATATAAAATGTAAGTATTTTCCAAAAGGCTATAGTTTCACAAAAATTCCTTGGCTAATAAACTGAGTTATCTACTACATAATAAAATTGACCATTAACATCTATTATCACTCTGGATACATGATGTCCTTGATAGCATTTTACGCTTCATAGTTTTTACTTTTTATGCATTAGTATTTTTAATCACAAATAGTGGACAACAGCATCAAAATGAACCTATGGAGAAAAACAATATAACAGAACAAACATGGAGAAAAATGAAAATATAAACTTTTCTCATCAACATATGGAGCTGGCCAACAATCTAACATACTGTTCGATGAAAACAAGAAAGCAGAATATACTCTACGGCCCTCTCTTGCAAATGGGAAGAGACATAGTAATATTTTAAAAGTAATGAGAATGCATGCATACCTGCCAATATTTTATAGCTTCTAGTAAATCTTTCTCAAAGGCTTTCTGCCGTTTCTGGATTGTATTAATTATAGTTCTTTCTGATATTTTCTTGCCACCTTGTTTAACATGCCAAATACATCCAAAGGTTAGTACCAACTGCTATTCTAGATTTCAAAGGCCCAGTTATTCTATTAAAAACCTGACAGTTCAACAATCACAATACGACTGAGAAAGCGATATACAAAAGGATGTGTTCAATAATAAGAGACATTAAAACGCATATTCATTTGGAAGTTGTATCCTCTACTGAAATTTACCAGGGATAACATCATGCAATGGATTCAATTGATCGTGCATTCCTTTTCTTGATGAATGAAGCAAATCAATAAAGAATGTTAAATCCTCTCCATCCACAGCTCTACTACTAAGCACAAGCACCTGACATCCACAAGTGAAAATATCAATGACTAGCCAAGTTAAAAATAAGAAAAGCCGGTACCAAATTTCAATATAAAAAGGATTTAGCTGACATTCCACCATATGTTATGGCAACATTAAACATGCAGGAGATATTGCCTGTGAAGGTGTTTTATTGATAGAAATGGGGAACCAGCACAAAATGTTGCATTACAAAATAGAATGTTCACAAAAAGAGCAAAGGGACCTAGACAAAAGATTCAAGTTAATACCATATGAAGATTTTCCAATGAACTATGATTAGACAACCAAATATTCAAGGGCGATCAACTTGTTTACTCATCCTCATTACCCATATCCAACACCAATGCAGAAATCATCTTCAGTTCTCCCCTTCTCTAATAAAAAAAAATCAAGTTGGTGTACACAAGAGTTACTAGAAACCCCCATTAGTTCTACAAAATTTCAATTCATACTGCATGTTTGATAAATTTGAATGTCATAAATATGGAGGACAGAATATACATGTAAATGACAATTTCTAGAAATTTCTCCCGAACATCACAAACTCATTACTACCATCTTAAAAAAAATACAACTAAGTTATCCAATGTGAAAATTGTCACAACCTAGAGATGTGATATTATAATGTATTTAGATGGATGGAGATGCCAATATGTGGCACACATCCCTTTAGTTAGTTACATTGAGTCATGCAAACTTGTGTAATTAATTATATTAGGTGATGAGTAGGCCTTCATTGGGATAACCTTTCTATCATGTTATTAGGAAGAGGTCTATATAAAGTAGGTGATTATCATTGTACGGATTTGTGAATATGATATTGTATTTGGAATCTCTTGGAGATATAGCATGGAGTGGCTTCTTCCATAGGAGTGTTACACAACCTTAGGGGTTTCTTTTATTTCGGCATATATTGGAAATTAGAGCATCTTGGCCCACAAACATCTCTTATGTTGTGTAATATCTATCTTCTACATTTTATTATTTTCATTATTATATGTGTGGATCTTATCTAGTGGTTTCAGAGCTATGATTTGGACAAAGATGAGTACAAAACCCTAATTTTTGAGGATTCACGTATATCTTTCAAATGGCTGCAAATTTTTCTGCATTTTTTTCCTGAAATAAGTAAGATACAGTCCAAAAATCAGGTTTATATAATCAATATCATGTGAGTTATAGCAATTTTATGATTTTTCATAAAATCGCTTTCTAGGCCGCATATCAAGGAATTTCTCTAATGTTTTTACATTTCTAGAAAGCTTGTCAAAATTAATTAGGGGTCTATTAATTACATTTTTTGATTTGAGGCTGACAACATCATGAAGGTGGTGGAATTTCAAAAACCCTAGTTTCAATGGGGTGTCCTATCTTTTATGGAACTAGAGAAGCATTAGATTGGTGGCATCAATGTAAAACATTTGCTGGTAAAAATACAAATTGGAAATCATATCGTTCTCTCCACTTAACATGGAAAGCTTGGCATTGGTATGCATCATTGCAAAATGGCTTTTCTTTTCTGGAAGAATTTGAACAAGCTTTCTTGGCTAGACAAGCTCACAAAGAAGAAGAAGAAGAAATATAAGAAGAGGAGGAATAAGGAAGAAGAAGAAGGAGAAGAAGGAGAAGGAAATGACAAGATGATGAAAGGTACAAGTACATGCACTATAGCTCCAAGGAACAAAGATTCAATCCTTTGATTTGACAGATGCATTGAAAAAGAAAAGGTCATTGTATCTATAAAGTTATAAACCCTAGTAGCAAGTATAACTTATCGAGGAATTAGCCAAGAAACTACAGTTATGAGCAAAGCACATCCAAGATAGCCAATAGCGGGTAAGATATTCAAATTTTTTAAGACTTGACACTCTATGGATAAATATGTTTTGAATTCAATCTTTTATCCTTTGGATAGGGATAGGATGGATAGTGTTCTTGGTTATCCTTGGTTAGAATCTTTGAGAACAATAAACATTAACATGCAAAAGAAATTCACAAAGCTTTGGTATAGAAGTAAAATGTTACATTACAAAGTATTACACACAATGAAGTTCAACAAAAAGTTAAGGAAGAGAAAGTTCAAGAATCTAGAGAAGATTGCACCAATGAATCAAAAGACAAACAAGAAGATCAAGATATAGAGAAAAAAGAGGAGACAAGTAATTCTTCTCAAGAGAAAACAAAACAAGTGGGAAACAATGGTGACGAATCAAAGAAGGTTTCTAAGATAGAAAAAGGTGCAATATATAGGCATCCACATCGTTGTGAGAGGTGAGAATCATGGAGGCATGATAATATAGGGAATCAACAAGACAACCACTCTGGATCTACATGGAATCAAACGAGCTACAACAATCAATGGCATCACAAAAATAATGGCTATTCATGGAAAAAAAGGAGGCTATGATAAAGAATGGAATCACATGGGTACAACAAAATAGGGATCAAGGATGGGATCTAGGTACCACCAAACCAAAACCACTGCAAAGATCAACCATGGATGGTTGGATGATTGGTCATGGCATCATATTTGTAATGAATTAAGATAGTCATACTATTTGACTTTTTAAGTCAATGAGGGGTGACATGTTATGTACCTATGGATATGATATTTTAATGTATTTAGGTGGATGTAGATGCTGACTTGTGGCATACATCCCTTAAGTTAGTTATATTAGTTCATGTGGACAACTTGTGTAATTAATTATATAAGGTGATCTATAGGCCTTCATTGGGATTATGGTACCCCTTCATTATGTTATTAGGAGGTGGTATATATATAAGAGGTGAATATCATTGTAAGGATGTGTTGAGTATGATATTGTGTTTGGGATATCTTGGACATATAACATGAAGTGACTTCTTCCATAAGGAGTATTGTATGATATTACCATACCTCAGCAGGTTATTCTATTTCTACATATATTGGAAATTAGGGTATCTTGGCCCACAAACATCTTTTGTGTTGTGTGAGATCTATCTTCTACATTGTATTACTTTCATTATTATATGTGTGGATCTTATCATTGTTTGACTTTAATTGCTTTAGATATTATATACAAATAGTGTGTTGACTATACACATAGAAAACTACCTATTTACCTTACACATTTGAATCCCTAATGATGGGCAACAAGGGCTCAAGATTGAGGAACTAGTAGATGAGGATAAGAGGTAGATCTCAGAACAAGTTCAATAGTTCAAGGATCAACAAGTTCTTATTAAGCCGAAGAGATCTAGCCGAATTACAACATAAGTAATAGGGGTTAGAGAAGAAAATCTTTACAAGTTACAAGGTGAACCAATTATAGCAGCAATGATGAGTAACATCATGGATTTAGAGCCTTTCAGCTTCCAAGAAGTTGTAGAATAGCAGGTTTGGCAAGATGCCATTGTGGAGTACACCTCTATCATGACAAATGATGTATGGGACATTGTGCCAAGACCTCAAAGGAAGTCAATTGTGAGTTCCAAGTGGCTCTATAAGATCAAGCATGCTGCAAATGGTAGCATTGAAAAATACAAAGCAAGGTTTGTGGCGAGAGGGTTCTCCTAGGAGGGTGTGGACTATGCGGAGACTTTTGCTCCAATCACCAGATTCACTTCCATTAGAATAGTTATGTCTTTAGTTTCAGTCATTGACTGGAAAATACACCAAAATGGATGTTAAGACAGCTTTTCTTAATGGTCCCATTGAAGAAGTGTATATAAAGCAACCTCAAACCTTTAAGGTAAATGGGAAAAATACCATGTTTGTAGGCTTAGGAAAGCCTTGTATGGATTCAATCAGCACCCAAGGAATGGTATTCGAAGATAGATGAATATCTATTAAATATGGGCTTCAAAAAAAGTGAGGCAGATTCTAATCTATATTACATGGTTGTAGGATATAATCTGCTTACTTTGATATTGTATGTAGATGATTTGTTCATTACAGGTGCAGAGCAACTCATTGCAATGTGTGAGGCAGATTTATCTGTTGAGTTTGAGATAAAGGAGATCGGCTTGATGCATTACATTTTGGGGTTAGAGATTTGGCAAAGACTATGAGAGATTTTTCTTGGGCAGGGCAAGTATGCAATTGAGAGCCTTAAGCAATTTCGGATGGAGGATTGCAAACCTTTGGCCACACTTATGATCACTAATCTAAAGTGTGTAATATCTTCAAATGTGGAGGTGATTGATCCTATGTTGTATAGGCAACTAATAGGTTCCTTGACGTACTTGGTCAACACTAGACCAAACATCTGTTTTGCAGTAAACACCTTGAGTTAATTCATGGTGGAGCCTAAGCAGGAGCATTAGGTAACAGCAAAACATGTGCTCAAATATTTGAAGGGCATAGTGGAGAATGGTATGAGATATCTTGGAGATAGTGAATTGAATTTTCAGGGATATATAAACTCTGATTGGGTAGGTAGTGCAGCAGATAGAAGAGGTGTCGCTAGTTGTGAGGCCATTTGGCTTTGAAAGTTACTTGCAAGGTTGTTTGATCATAAGTCAAATTCCACGGTGATTTATTGTGATAACCAAAGTTGTGTTAAACTCTTAGAGAATCCAAAGTTTCATGATAAGTCCAAGCACATAGAGATAAGATATCACTTCATCAGAAACAAGGTTCGAAAGGGAGTAGTTAAACTCCAATACATTTCTACATATCAACAAGTAGCTAATATTCTGATTAAAACCTTAGCAAAAGGAAAGTTTGAAGTCTTCAGAGACAAACTTGGATTGGTGCAAAATTCCTTCCTTGCTAAGAGGGAGTGTTGAGTCTTTCAACTCAAATAGGGACTTCTGCACAGGTTCAGCGTGAACATGCGGGGAAAAGTACAAATGGTTCTAGTCTAGCTTGTATTTCACTTTAGTGATTAAAGTGAAAGTCTTTTATTTAGCTAAATAAGTCTAAATAAAGTGTAGATAAATATTTAGACTTATCTTCCATTTCGTCCTTATAAGTGATAAGAATGCTTTAGTAAATAAACCTGATTTTTAGAAGATTAGTTTTTTTGCTGAAATAGTATAAATATAGGAGCAAGATAGAAGATTGTAAGAATTTCATTTAGATTCACTTTTGAAGGACTGGAAGACTAAATTTAACAAAGGACTGGACAACTAAATGTAAGATACAATTGATGTACTTGCAACTAAGAGTCATATCAATTGGTTTCCTTGTACATTTTTCAAAGGAATGAAAAACAGGTTATGGGGTATAATTATCTGTGTATGCTTCCATTTTTGTTTTCCCAGTTTGAATTTCAATGATTTGTGTGATTAATTCAATGTTTTCAAAGTACTAGGTAATTAGTTACCACGATTGGAATTTTAGCACATTCTTGGAATGTGTTTGTACGTACTACGTAGACACTATAAGAAAAGTAACCACTTGAGCCAACAACAGATAAATGATTCAATCTTCATTCCCACAACCTTTATCTTCAATTCAAAAAAAAATTGAAGTTAGAATAAGTTAACTACTAAAAATAAATAAGGCAACGGTTTCACCACCAATTCAGGTAAAAAGAGAGTAAAGGGAAAACGATGAGCTAGATAGAGATCAACATCAATTAGTTGTCTTGACAAATCCAAAACAAGGCTTGTCAAGCAATTAAACATGAATGGAGGAAGAGACAAGTCACACTTTTTTATGTTTGAAATCTAGCAATCATTAGAGGATACAAATATTACACTACAAAAAGAATGGGTGTTTATAGTGACAAAGTTTCTTTCTCTATTACTCACTATCTATCCATAGTCTAGATGGTCCAATGGAAGCTAAGGACCTTCAATAGGTGAATAGCCCAAAGGCAGTTTATAAGCATAGGTGTTTGGAGTGACAAAGTGTGTACTTGTGCTATCACGTCTTGTGACTTGGGCACATGTGGTTTATTAAGGTAATACTTGAAAAGTGGGTGCACTTGCACCAAATCAATCTTGTAAACCTCCCACATTTTCAAGATACCCCACATTTTCAATATATTACATGTGATAATGAAATATATTGGCAAATGTGCCATCAACAAAGTCACTTCTTCAAGGTCTTGTCCAACTCATGTCAAAAGCCTTGATTGTGCTTATAATTTTTCTTTGCACCCTTCTACTTACACCTTGCAATTGCTTTGCATGTCTGAATCCCTAATCACCTACAGTTTTGTTGTGTGCAACTTCCTACTCCATTATACATAAGGCTTCAAATAGAGTTCATTGGCCTTCCCTCGTTTGTCTTAAACTTTATCATTGTGCAGCATTATTAGTTTCCTCCAAACAGCTGATTTGATTTTCTCCATAGCATCCAACATGCATGCCAACTCCCAGCAATTTGCTTTTATTATTTTGACCAACTAAACAAAAGTTCACCTACCTCTCCAAGTTGCTGCACAATCTTTCTCAAAATTTTGCTATACTCCTCAACTCCAAAAAAGGTGAATTGCATCTTGTCCCACAACTTGTGAACTCTTTTCTTTTGTTCAACTTCATTTCTGCCTTTTTAAATTTTCATATGATGGGTGACTAGCAAGACCACTTGCAATTGTTTTGGCATACTTCAATCACCCCACTACCTTCTTGATCAACTAAAGACATATCTGTGAAAACAGGTCATAGATCTTTTGAACTATGTCCTCAAATAATGTGTTGTATTGCAATGTTGTTTGATATGTCTAACTGAGTGCATCTTGGAAAATATGCACATCTTGCCTATGCATGCACATGGTTAACAAAGCAGATTGACAACAAGACTCTCTTCATGATTCACCACACTTGTGATCATATCTAGTGTGAGTTGTTCCCCTATGGAGCACTTTCCGGTTTCAGTGATGTGGTTGGTGATAATCACAGAATTTGGGACACAGATGAAGTTTCTAGCAATGAGGTGTTGACTCAAGATTAGAGTTGTGGACAAAATTTTAGAGTTGATGCTGCTGTCCACTTTCCAATCAGCCTACACAAAACTTTAGTTCCTTGCACACTAATGAATTGGCATGCAATTCCAGCCCAACAGTGGAGCATTTGGTGGTTGGAGTTGAATGGGGAAGGTGATTTGATCATTGGAAAAGACTTTTCAGCCATTTCCACGCTCACATCTCCTATGTTTTCAAGGGTAATTTTTCATAATAGCGGTTGCCCTTGCATTTCCACGCTGATTATGGCAACATCAGTTTATGGGCAGATAGACTTTGAGTACTCGCAAGTTTATTGGCAGCAGGTTGTGGGAGAATTTTCAGATTTGGTGTTGTAATGTCCCCTGTTGGGATGTCTCTATATTTTTCCCTAAAACCACAATTCCAATTAAAATAAGAAATATACATTTAAGAATGTAAATTTACCAATTGAAATGCCCTTTATAAGATAAATCTTGGTTTAAGTCCTGCACACAAACAAGTTATTAGTCACTAGAAATTGACATTAAATCATAAGCCATGATAATATATATATATATATATATATATATATATATATATATATATATATATATATATATCATTAATAAACATCATGATATCCATGTAATTAGTCACATCAAAAATCTAATTAAGACAATAGCCATTCCAATGTGGATTCCCATAATAATCTTTTTATGAATTTGTTGAAATGCTTGAGGTTGTACTAACAATGCTTGAGGACAAGCAATCTTTGAGGAGGGTGGACTGTAATGTCCCCATTTCCGGTCACTTCAACATTGTAGTTAGCTTTGGCTTTCTCAGTGACCGTTAGTCTTGCCAAAGGGGATGTTTGATGTTGGCAATGAGCTTAGATGGTCTAGAAGACACTTATGCCACTTTCTGAAGTGAATTTCAGCTTTTGGCGGGTCTCCAAGATTCTTGGAGAGTGTCTATTTATAGCAAAGTCCCGAGACTGCGTTACCGGCGCGGCCCTCCCTGTCCCCCGCCAGGCACGGCTGCCGGCCAGCCATGCCGGTCTGTTGCTACCGGACCTGGCGGCGCGTCGACCAAGGATCGTCAAGCGGCAGCTGACAAAAGGCCAAAAAACAATTAAAACCCAACATTTTTTTAATCTGTTTTTTTATTTATATCTTCTATTTCGCCCTAAAAGGGCACTCATTTCATTCATTTGGCAAAATAGGAGGAGAAGAGAGAGTTGTGAAGAAAAATAGGAGGAGAAGAGAGGGCAACCAGCAACTTGTTGAAGACAAATCCAAGGGCATATATCATTTGAGGAGCTTCATACCAGCAAGGAGGTGCATTGAAAGCTCATTACCAGTGATTTGGAGGAGTTTCTATTGCATTCCAAGCTAAATCTAAGAGGTAAGTTCGATTTTCATTGATTTTTTTGTGTTTTTTTAACAAATATTTCATTGTAATTTGTAAAATCACTATTCTTTTGAGTTTGCATATTTTTTTTACAAACCCTACTTGCAACTTAAATAATTTTAGAAACCCTATTTTGTGCAGCCACATTCATTTGCAAATCATACTATATTATTATTTTCACAATGTCTCATACCCCAGTCAGAAAAGACCCTGCTTGGAAACATGCTGAAATCTTTCCCGGAATGAAAAAAGGAGACGCCAAATGTTTCTATTGCAAAACAATATATCATGGAGGCATAAATCGATTAAAATATCATCTTGCACGCATACCCGCCCATGATGCAGTGGGTTGCTCTGTAGCACCTCCTGAGGTTGTTCGTGAAGTACAGGTGCAATTAGAAACTTTTGAAATGCAAAAAGAATTGAAAAAGAAACAGAAGCAGGAGTTGTTGAGTGTTGGAGTTGGACAGGGACTTGGTGCTGTTGGAGATGCTTCTTCCATGCCTCCATACCGTCCTAGTGCTAGTGCTTGTGGTAGTGCTTCTGTTTCTGCATCAGCAATGCCTATGCGTACTCCTAGTGCTGGTGGCGCTGCTACTGCTAGTGGTAGTGGCAGTGTTAGCATTGGCCCTAGAGTTCGTAAATCTAGGGTGGACTCATATTTTGTACCACGCACTACCCCTGGTTCCCAACCGTCGCTTGAGAGCATGGGTTGGAACAAGGACGCACATGATGCAGCCAAAAAGGCAATTGCAGACTTTTGGTACTCTGCACCATTCCCTTCCATGTAGCTAGGTAATTTTTTTCATTTAGTTGTTTTAAAATTTATATTTAAATTTTAGAATCTAGATGTATCTCATTATCTTCAAATTATCGAATTCAAATTTTACAATACTTATGTAACTTATCAATTTATTTATGACATGTTATAGGTCACCTTTCTGGCAAAACATGGTTGATGCGATAACTATATGTGGGGCGGGGTTCAAAGCCCTAGTGAAGATGAATTAAAGGGCCCACTTTTGACTCAAAAGGTGGCAGATGTGAAAGCACAACTACAGGAGCAACGCAAGCAGTGGAGCATGATTGGTTGCACCATCATGACTGATGGTTGGACTGATAGGAGAAATAGGGCGTTGCTTAATTTCCTAGTTTCCTCCGGAGGTAATTGTTCTTCCTTCAATGCATTGGAATTTGAATTTTATTTAGTGAATCACATAATTTAATATGGCTGATTTATGTTTTTTAATTTATTGAATAATTGGTTTTGCTTTTTTTTTCAGGTGACACCGTCTTCATTAAGTCCATTGATGCTTCTGGCCAAATCAAAAATGCCACATACCTATGTGAGGCTATAGAGGACGTGATAGCTGATGTGGGGGAAGAAAATGTAGTGCAAGTGGTGACAGACAATGCAGCAAATTATGTTGCTGCTGGTAGATTATTGATGGAGAGGCACCCTACTATATTTTGGACTCCATGTGCCGCCCATTGCATTGACCTCATGTTGGAGGATCTTGGGAAGCTCCCATGGATCAAAACATGTGTGGAAGCAGCAAAAAACGTTTGCAAATTTGTATACAACCACACATGGGTGCTTAACCTTATGAGGCAATACACGGGGTTGAGGGAGTTGTCTCGTCCTGGCATCACCAGGTTTGCAACAAATTTTATCACGATGCAATCCTTGATTCGGTCAAGGGCAGCTGAGGCGCGATGTTTACTAGTGAGGAGTGGTCTTCCTCATCCTTTTCTACAAGCACTGCAGGGATTGTTGTGGCTGATTGCATTTTTGATGAGCAAGGTTTTTGGACACCAATGGATGAGATTGTGAAGGTAAAATTTAATTCTTTATTATGTTCTAATTTTTAATCATATCTTACTTTTATTTGTTTATTTTCATTCACACTTATTTGTGCAACATGTTTGCACTTTGCAGTTTATTGAGCCCTTGCTAGTTCTCCTACAAGTTGCAGATGGGGAGAAGCCCGCAATGGCTACATATATGAGGGCATGGATAGGGCCAAAGAGGCCATTAGATCAGTCTATATGGTGGAGTTGAGGAGAAGTATCGTCCCATTTGGGATATCATTGATAGGAGATGGCAAAACCAACTTCATAGGCCCATCCATGCAGCCGCATGTTTCCGAATCCCTTCCAATTCCCACCGCATCCCGCAGATAGAGAAATTCTTAGTGGGCTCTACACGACATTGGAGCGGATGTTGCCTGCTGTTACTACACAGGTGGTGCAGGAGATAGATGCCTTCACTAAGGCACACGAGGAGACTTCTTTGCACGTCAAATGTGCAAAGATAATAGGACAACATTACTACCAGGTAAAAATATATTTAAGGGCATAATTTTCATCTCTTTATATTATAATTTATTATTAAATGTTGAACTTGAACTTGAAACTTGAAATGAGATTGATTTTGTTTCTTTTTCTCATCTCAGATAGTTGGTGGAATATGTTTGGCTCTGATACACCGAACCTGCAAAATATTGCCATTCGTATATTGAGCCAGCCATGCAGTTCATCTGGTTGTGAGCGCAATTGGAGTATGTTTGAGCACATACACTCCAAGAAGCGCAATAGATTGACAGTGGAGAGGATGAACGACTTGGTATATGTTCATTACAATCTTCGGCTCAGATACAGGAAGCTTTTTGACCATGACAAAACCCCGATCAATCTAGACGAGGTTGATCCACAGTCTGAGTGGACCACTGAGGCTACAGATGCAGTCTTTAGTGACGAGGACCTTGATTGGGTGGACCAGGCAGAGAGAGGCCGAGGTTGTAGCCATGGCTGAGGAGGAGGCTAGAGCACGAGGAGGCATAGATGCTGTTGGTGAGCGTGGCATGGAGAGTCAGACACAGGCAGAGACTATGGCTGCAGCTGCAACATCATCCAGGCCCTTTAGACGCCTTCGTAGGAAGGATGCTGGCTCCACTATGCCATAGGGCATAGAGTCATAGAACATTTTGATTTGATGTCATATTTCATATTTCATATTTGTATGGAACATTTGATGTCATGGATTTCATATTCCATGAGTTTTGTATACATTTGACTAATTTTATATATCTAAGTATGTTATTTCCTTCAGCAACGCAACTACAATGTGTACCTTATACTTATGTAATCGTTGTATACTTATGCATGTGATCAAATTTGCTTTTATTTGTGTTGTATTCAATAAAGGGTGCTTGAAACAAGTTTTAAATCCTTAAAAATCTCTAAATTTCTAGGGTTTTTCAACTTTTTTTCATTTTGCCGCGTCTGCGCCGCGTCCGCGTCCGGAGTCGCCGAGTCGCCCTCGCCGAGTCTGAGCCGCGTCCGCGTCTCGTTACTATGATTTATAGTAAGTCACTCAATCAAGCCCGATTTTCATTATTCATATTGGTATCATTCCAAAGCAATCAAATTTCGATTCCAATGCTTTTCGACAATTTCCACAACTTAGGTGTATTATTGGCTTTAATTTAATTATTTTACTAAGGTTGCTTAATTATATTAAAATAATTTAATAGGCACCTTACTATAATAGCTCGTCGGAAAGAGTATGAAAAGTTTCAAATCATGGACGCATGATATTGGGACCTTGCATATCAAATATTATCATTATTTTGATAAAATGGTCTTTTGGAACAAAAAGGAGCTTTTAATTAAAAAGTGAATTTTAAATTGTATCTTCCAAAAAGTTTGGCGGGAAAAATATATAAGGAGGTTTTGTGAGCTCATTTGCATTATACAGATTATTACATTTTCTTTGGTGAAACCCTTGTGGTTTGGGGATTGAACTCAGTTCATCTCAACCTTCTTGAGGACAAAAACCCTCTCGAAGAAGATTAATCTTGGTGGTGAAAGATCCTCACTGACTAATTTGGTGTGGCTCATTCAAAGTTACAGGTTGTGCGATAAAAAGAATTGCAGGTACAATTGAAGATCAATTTGTGAAGTCTTGTAGGAAAGACAAATTATATCAGATAATTACAGGCAAGGTGAAATAATAGAAATTCTAGTGTTGTGTGTGCAAGTGGGAAATTCTATATTTATTTGTGCTTGTGTGTGCTGTTGGAATTAAGAAATAAAGAAAATATATTATTATTTAAGGTACCAACCAAGTATTCCCCAGCCGTACCTTTCCTTGAATTCCTAAGGAGCCGTACCACATTAAGAAGGAAGGTTGCAAAGTTTAAAAGGCACGTGGGCCTCTTTTTACATATCGAGCACCTAAAATAGGTGCTAAGACTGCCGTACCATTCCCAAAAGGGAGGTGCAGCCTTGCAAGCTGCCATACCATCCATTGGAGCTGCAAACTTTTGAATTTGGGTGCCATACAATTGTATTGAGAGCTGCTGATGGGATCAACAGGTCAGCAATGAATATTAAAATATGTTTCTGAGATTTCAGTTGCTCTATGTTAACTTTTTGTAATCCATAGTTGGCTGTAGCAGCATAAAAATATCATCAATAATCTTTTGATAAACATATTTCTTAATTGTTATTTGTGAAAGGAATATTTTTTTGCTGTGGTATTGGGAAAATCAGTTGATGATGAGTGATAATAAAATTATGTCCATTTAACTTTGAATGCAAACTGTTTGACTAAATGTCCAATGAAACCTATGATCAATGGCATGATTCTATGGTAAATTTATGACTGAGAATATCGGTAGCAGCAATTCCAAGTTTTCTGCAAAGTGTTAAAGAAATGTATGCAAGATAAAATTAGAAAATTATAAGTTTGTATAAAAATTTCCGAGTGGGGATTCTACAAGTATAAAGAACAGCCGTAAAGGGGAAAAGTTTGAATGCGCAATTACAAGTTCAAGCATGTTCACTGAATGAAAAGTAAAATAACAAACCCACATACTGAATCTGCTGATCATTAAATAAAAGAAAAAAACTATAGATCATTGTGAAAAAAAATTTAAAAGAGTTTCATTAATAATCAACAGAAAATATATAAAACTAATGTCTCAGAAAACAGATTTGACAAACTCTGGACTTCAATCAACATATTGACAACATTCTCCACTTTGTTCCTAAGAACATTATGTCCTGTAAATAGGAATCAAAATTCCAAAAAATGACATTTTCATTAAAAAGTATCAGCTTTTTACAAATTTGGACACCAAAAAAATCACTTGTACATTTAGCTACCTTTGGGCAAAGTTTTGCAAGTTGCTCAATGTCCTTCAAAGTAACTTCTTCAAATCCATGACAGCAGAGCTGCTTCAATGCTCCTTTGATATTATTCCAAGTAGCTTGCATGTGCTGTTTTTCCAAGAACCCATAAACAGTGTTCAGAACCTTGAAGATCTTGATTGGTCTTTGCAAAGCAGGAGGATAAGAAAGAGATTCCCTTTTCTTTCCAGCATTTTCCTCTTCTTTAAGATTTTTGTTCAAGCTCCCACATAGAGTTCTCAACTCAACATCTGTATCCCTAATGAGCTTTGATAGCCTTGAAGTATAAACTTCTTGTGGATCATTTGCCAAGAATGTTTTTGAAATAATAACCTGTTCGCCAAGTGCATGGTTCCTTTCATCAAGGATCTCAATACATGCAGATCCAGAATTATTAGTTGAGTTTCCTGTTACTGCCGATGATTCATCATGATTTCTACCTTTTAATTTTTTCCTTTTTCTGTCTGAATCCTTGTCCTGTTTACCATTTCTAAGCTCATTCAATCTAAAGGAATTTAATGAAAGACTAACTGGTTTACTCCCATCCCATTCTTCATTATCATGCAATTCATTCCTTTTTCCCAATGCACTTTTGGTGGCACCGGCAGAACACCGCACATCAGGTGAGAATTTTGATGAGGTATTCAGCAGATCCAGATCTGAAACAATATCATGCCAGGCAGCATCTACAATGGCTAGAGTATGCTTTCCTGAAGACTCAGAAATATCTGTCCCTGATATGTTTCCTTTACAAGACAACTGTGATATGCTATCACTACTCTCCCTAATTAGGTTGTGTTTGTAATCATTTGCAGCAATATCTAATTTTGAAGTTATTCCACTAATACCAATATCATTTGGGTGCTCCTTCCTTGTAAATGGAATGAGTACCATAAATTCACTCTCATGCAACAGAAGAGAACTCATTTGAGCACCAGCATCTAATTTAGACCCCTGAAACAGGAATCAAATATTAGGCAATTGAAGAGCAAAAATTGCTTAATCTTTCTGAAATGATTTAAGAGTTAAAAACAGTATTATTGACAGCAGGTTGCCCCAGAAACAAGAACAACAGTTGCACTGACATACAGCCTATCCTGTTAGAGCAAACAATAAATACTAATAGCTCATACAAGACAATAAAAAGCAGACAGGTTGACAAAGACAAGACAAGACAGACAGCAAGCCTAACAAACAAAGTATATGGTTTCCACAAGACACGTTGAAGGTTGTCACATAGATGAAGCAAGCCAAGGAGGTTGCCAAACATTTATGGGTGTGCAGAATATGACAGATTAAGTATTTAATGTCATTATTTACAACATCGTGCTTATAATTCACTAACACCAAATCAAAGTTTCAAACATAAGCATTGTAGTTACAGGAAAGAAAATGAGATACAAAATTTAAATGGCATAGACAAGACAAGAGAGACGTGGTTAAGTGTAGCTTCCAAATCGTATGCTTCTAATTTCTATGCTTTACAATGCATCACTCTTATTGCTTGAATGCACAATGCAATGCCCTGTTGTTCAGTTAATACACAGTGCAGGCCAAGAGTATCTTTCTACACCTGTTGTGCATAGGCATTTTAAACATCACCACGTGACATCTATAAATTTATAGTCCCGAGTCTTAACATTCTACACATGACATCTAAATATATCTAAGGGCATCATATAACATCAACACACCAAAATGATTACAACATAAAAACATATTAACAGTACAGATTTTGGGGGCTAGTACGCACCAAGGTGATGTTAACTTATTGGAGGTAGTCAGAGAAAACATGAACGAAAGAATCTTTAAGGATGGAGATGACGAGATAGCCTTGAACGCTGAAACCAAAGAACTCTGCAGATTCATTGCTCATCCCTTAAAACATATTCCAAGATCTACAGAATTTGTACCACAAAATTTAAAATCTATTGATGAGCAAAGGCAACTAGACCAGCTAGTTGCACAAGGGAAAAATACTAAGAAATGGATTGATGAATTATATCAAGGTGGTATTAGAGTGTTGGGAAAGTTGTCCGCTTTGTTGGCAAAAGAAAAAGAGATGAAACATAAGATTTCAGAGATGGAGAAAGGTATGGCTAGTAAGTTTTCTACTTGAGAACATTTTGCAAAAAGCTTAAACTAACCAGCATCCTAAGATCAACCAAGTTGAAAGACAATAGGTTTTAACATGGACAAGGCAATATAAGTTTTTTATGAGATTGCTTGAGGAGACCGTTACTACTTTGGATTAGCAAAAAATTAAATTGAATAAAGTAGAGGGGCTCATTTCGTGTTTTGTGACTGCTATTCTGTGTGTGTTCTATAATAAAAATGGCATGCTCATCGAGCTAGATGAAGTGCCAAATGAGTTTCAGCAATTGGTGAAAGATACATTTGGAAAAGCACATGTGAGCAATCTGTATGAGCTAGCCAAAATTGCTACGCATATCCAAGAAAGTGAAGAGAAATTAAATGAGTTGAAAGGTTTAGTGACAAAGGTTGGCATTGCGCTACAGATGCAAATTGTTCAAATGGATCAATGATCATACCAAATGAATACAAAGCTTAAGAATTTCTTCAGAGAATCTGAGATGCTATTGCTCCACCAAGACTATCAAATGGGGTTGTCGACTAGCTATTTTTGGTTCAATGATATTTTGAGGTTTCTCCTATTCTCCCTATTTTTAAATCTCTTATTTGACGACATAGGATATTTTGGGTCAATTTCTAGAAGATTTATTTCAATCATAATTATCTTATTTAAAATCTATTTCTGATCTTATATTGTATTTATTGGACCAAAATTGTGTTTAGGGCTTGCTTAGTAAGCAAACGAACTATACATAGCTTAGAAGTTCTCATAAACTTTTTTCTAAGATGCTGAAACGGGTACGGGTATGGGTATGTGGGTACGATACATCAATACGATGGATTTTTTTTGAAGGGGGGGTGCTGAGTACGTTTTGTTAAATTTAGTGATCAGATTAACATGCACAGAAATTAATTCAAAAAATTAACACAAGACACAGCAGATACCCTGAAAAAACCCTCGTCTTGAGGGAAAAATACCCAGCCAATAATATCTCTTATATTATTGATTCACAAATGAGAAACTCCTTTACAAATGGAGGCCAATAAGTAGCATCACAAACTGATGTAAGTACAGGGCTGAGTGATATAAACTGTCAGGATATCTCTGCCTTATACTCAGATCTCAATCTGCACTTTACTCAAACTCGCACTGCTCTTGGATGAACTCGCATGTACAGAAAAGATATCGAACTTGACTTGATGATCTTCAGACTTTTCATAACAGATTTACTAATCTGCTCTGCTCCTTTCTTATTCGCACCTTAGACTAGTGGAAGAACAATGTGTATTGGATGATCAACAATGAACAAATGAATGAGTATATATACAAGAGACAAGAAGGAGGACGTGACTTTTCACCACCAAGTCGGCCAGCAAGAAAGAACCTCTTCATAAAATAATGTGCCAAGAGAAAAGGTCGGCCACCAAAGAAATAATATCTTTTGCACCTTGTAAACAAATGAGAGTGAGGTCAGCCTCAACAACTCTTTAAATGATGACTCTTCAATCATAAGCTCGTGCCTCTAGATACTTATAAATTAAATGGCCTCATAGCTAATATTTAATTTATCAAATGATGTAAAGGAGAAGCTGGAAGAAATACGATTGAAGTTGCATTTAAACATCAACACTCCCTCTCAGCTAGGGAGTATACTTCCAGCTGCACAAGGCAAATCACCTCAACGTGATGCCTATCACTATGGCTACAACCATGAGTGAACAAGAAGAATATCACCTCATCGTGATATCAGATATCGCCTCAACATGATATCAACCATAATGGCTACAACCATACTATGGTAAGTACAAGTGTTCATCACTTGCGTGATGTAGTCACCTCAACGTGACTTTCACCATGGCTCTCCCAGAGGGTGAAACACAAGTACAAGATATGTCATGGAGTCACACACATGACATCCACCATGACTCTCTTAGAGGGTGGAAACAAGGGCTTTCACCTCAAATCTTAGAAGAGAAATGCATTAACAAGGGCTTGCACCTCAAATTCCTCTGTCTCAGAGGAAAATGCATTAACAAGGGATTTCACCTCGAACTTCTCTCACAGAGAAGAACTCATTAATCAAGGGATTTCACCTCGAATTTCTCTCGAAGAGAAGAACTCATTAAACAGGCTCAC
>VDFB02008373.1:0-41538 GCA_007258455.2 Sequoia sempervirens
CTATGTTCCTAAATTTTTATTCTATACTAAACACACTAGCAATATTTGCATCTTTATAGTGTGCTTCTATATTTTCCATAGTCCTCTTATATTATCAGCATCAACAAATCTTCTATTGAGATGTGAACTCAAAGCCTTAAGAATAATTAATGTATCTTTTTGTAGCTTGCATTTCTACAAATCATTTTATTTCTTTTGTTGAGTTTCTCTAATCTCTTTATTCACTATACTCCATAGAGCCTTTTCTCTCAAAAAAAATTTTCTACAATATTTCAATCTATAAAACCACTTCTATAAAATATTGAGAAATTTCCATTTGCAGAGACCATGTTAGAAAAAATAGCCCCCAAAAAAATAGATTAAACACTTGAAAGCTTATCTTGCTAAACAAATATTAGTCCAACAATATCTTAGTCCTGTTAGAACATTTCTAGCTCTAGTAACATTTAAAATAGGTCCAAATAATAAATTAATAACAACTAATAAGACAAAAACAAAGTATAAAACCATGAGAAATGGTTGAAATAAATTATATTTATCTAGATTTTATTACATACAATCCAACAAATTACAACAATAGTGGTGTTTGTAATGAATAGCCTTATATTTATACTTGGAGCCTCTAACCTCTAGAAACTTATAATATTGTAGAGAACTCTAAAACTATAATATTTTTTCCCTTGGACTTCTAGTTGCTTCTAGTTTCTAGAAGATTCTAGCACGCTAGAAATATCTTGTCACTTTCTCCATTTATGTTGAAACTAAAAGTATTTCTCTCTTTTCTTTTGATAAGCTAACCTTTATTGATCCATGTCATCTTGATCCTAGTTTAATTAAGTATAATAGATTTTTTGTCCAAACTCCTATGTGTGAACATTTTTTTAGATTTTTAAGATCTTCCATCCTAGCATACCTCTCAAGCAAATGTCATTCCTTCATTTTTTCCTTATCAATATTTGAAAAAATTACCTACTAGCATATCTTTTCTCTAATGTCCACCTTCTCTTCCTATTGTTGAGTCAATAGAATTATCTCTCTAGGCATACTTTCTATCCATTCCCTAGCTACATGCCTTCCTTTGAAACTTCAACACTCCCACCATTTTTAGGTACTCATTCCTACCTTCCCCCACATAACCTAGAATGCCATTAATGGCCTATTTAAACTTGCTGACTAGTCTAGAATGTATTTTCCTATGTAATAAAAGCACTTCTTGTTTTTCAAACTAATTATGGAGTAGGGGAGAGGGGCCTATAGTAGAGCACCCTAACTTCGCATTTCTCAAAATCTTATGTGAAAATTTCAAATCACTCACAATTTTGTTCAACAGTTTATTTGGCAACTCACATGCTTCTATATTTTGTTTTAGGGTCACATCATCAAATATGATGCCACATCATCATGCTTTTTGTTGAGGTATCCAAAAAGGGCCAAAAAAAAAGTGAGACCGATAGTGGTGCACTAAGTCATGTTTTATTGGAGCACTGATGTGGCATCACATGATTTATCAGTTTGTGTATTTTATGGATAAAAAAGCGTTGTACAATTGGATATTAAGATGCTCTACTATGGGGCCCACTGAGGACTACTTCTATCCCTACTATTGGACCTTGCTCCACTATGGGCCCCTCTCCCCTAGATTTATTGCAAATATTTAGAAGGAAGACATGCACAATTTTTCAAATCCATTATCGCTTGGTACTAAATTGTATAAGGAAGATGTTACAATGTACATAAGTTAGTTGGCCTTGTGTGTCTCGTAGACCTCACGAGAAGTGAATTAATATTTTTTATTTATTAGACCTAATATCCAGGTTCATGTAGGATAAATATGAGTCTCATTGGTGTGTTCCAAATATAAACTTAAGGAATCTGAGTGGTACACAAAATTCTAGCACAAATTATTCTTCTACTAGAATATGCAAACTACTAACATACTGAATCTCTAATTAAGATGCATAGACTCTAATTGAGCTAGTTATTAACATCTAGCTCTATATTTTCACTTGTGTTTAGATTGTTCTTGGAGAAACAACTATGATTCTCTGATTAGCTGAAGCAAAATATATTGCTATGATAACAACCAATTTGTAAAACATATGGATTAAAAGGATATTACAAGATCTACAGTTATTACAAGAGTTCCCATTTACTATTTATAATGAAAATAAGAGCATCATAGCAATGAAAAAGGATGGAAAGTTCCATCTTAGATTGAAACACATAGACATCTCGCACCATCTCAATAAATATATAACTCAAAGAGAAAAAGTTAAATCATAGTTTTGTTCTACATCTTTACAAATTGCTGATATATTCAGAAATCTTCTTTCAAAGGAATGCTTTGGAAATTTCAGAAACCAATTTGAGATTGTGAATTGATCATAAGGTGGAGAATGAAGATATTGCTGATCCATGTGTAGTGGACAACGTTTAGTTTTTGTTAATTAATTTTATTAGTATGTTTCTCTATTTTATCGTTACTCTACTTCTAGTATGTTTATGCTTATGCATATTATACCTTTAATGTTGGTTCTTTCAGTGTTTTGAAATTCTTCTTTCTAGCCTCAGAGGCACACCACAGTGAGAGAGTTAATATATTTTGGCGTATAGGAATTTACAGAGTTGTAATTATAGTTAATTCTTTTATTTTAGTATCTCCAACTCTATTGTTACTGTTTCTTTTATTTTTAGTAGGGGAGTGGGCCTAATAGTTGAGCATATTTCAATAGTTGTGATAGTAGTTGTTTATATAATGTATAATATTGTGACTTGAATGCTCATAATTAAACAAAATGTATTCCTTTGATCTAAAAAGAAACCAATCATGTGATGCCACATCAGCACTCAACTATCCATGCTTTGAATGCACAAGTATTGGTCTCACTTTTTTTGGGCCTTTTTGGACACCTTGACAAAAAGCATGCTGATGTGCCATCATATTTGATGATGTGACCCTGAAACAAAAGTGATAAGCAGGGCACTTGCCAAGTAAGCTGCTGTAAAAAATTGGGAGTGATTTGAAATTTCCATGTAGGATTTTGAGAAGCGCAAAGTTAGAGTGCACAACTACTGGGTCCTCTCCCATATAGTGTAGGAAATATTAAATTCTTGATTTCTTTGAGACAAGTTAATGAGAGTCATTCTTTCTCAGAGAAACCCAACTAAGCTTCACATATTACTCAATTGTTTTTGTTCGCCTATTCTTTTAATTTAGCTATAGATGGAAAGAAGCATTTAATTATATTTATTTGAAACAAAAGCAAAATCCACCATTGAAAACATAAAACTACTTTTGATCGAAAGGACCACAAAATTCTCAAATATTTTTTAATTATTTTGAATATAAGTCAACATTTATGTCCTTATAACTTGGTAATTTAAGTCACCATTAAAAGAAAGTTTAAGCTACCAAAACCCCATAATTTAACCTAACATCAACTTCATGTTGGATGGAAGTCGAGTTTTGATATAGGTCAATGTCAAGACAAGTATGGCACAATTATGTAGGATAGCATGTCAAATTTATGTCAACTATCTGAAATTATGTCAAAGACATTCTTATTTGATGAAAAATTTGTGTTTCCCTTTGAAAGGAAGAAAAGGTGCAAAACAATGCTTTTGATACTAATCTAAGAAGGAGAGTAGTGCATATTCATACAAATCCTTAGACTGTTATAGTGAATGAAACACATTCAAACATATGCATAAAATAATAATACCATAATGCACAGATTTACATGGGGAAAACATTTCGAGGTAAAAAAACTCCACACACCAAAAGCATAGTACTTTGCATTATCAACAACAAACAATTACAATACAATCTCAACACTAAGCTTCTCTATGTGCTAACTAATCTTCAACAAAAAATTGGGATAATATTACAACAACATAAGGGTGTCTCAGAAATTATCAAATTTCAATCTCTCCTCAATACTCTAAGGCATAGAATATTTAATAATAATCAACTTCCATGAATAGATGGCTTCAACACATGCAATAACCAAAAAAATCTTATGTTTAAACTTAGTCCCAAATATGGATGCATGCATAATTTAATATCATGATCACCGCAGCCACTAACGGAGAACTGAACTTCCACTACTCATGCAACAACTACGTACATGCCAAATGCATTGTAATTATCTCCTTTATGTGATCCACTACTCATGTAGGTTGAGAAAAATAGTTATCTTAACAATATCCCACTTGTCAAAGACCTATCATGAAGTCATTTGTAAAAAATTGCTCAGAGCCCCAAGGCCCTTGGAAACAACACAACATTTGAACTTCTCTGTGCTCACTGGCTTTGTCAGTGCATCTGCAACATTTCTCAAAGTGTCAACCTTTTCCAATATCACCTTTCCATCTTCTATGATATCACAAACAAAATGAAACTAAACATCAATGTGCTTTGTTCTAGCATGGAAAGTGGAATTCTTTGCTAAGCAAATTGCACTTTGATTGTTGCATCACATAGTAATATGTCCTGCATCAAAACCAATATCTGAACACAACCTTTTAAGCCAAATGGCTTCCTTGCAAGCATGAGTAGCTACCATGTACTCTACTTCTGTCATGGACAAAGCGACTAGAGTGTGTCGCTTACTCATCCAACTTATAGCACCACCATTCATCGTACACATATCCACTGGTGGATTTTCTATTGTCAATGTCACCTGCCTAATTTGAATCCACATATCTGCGAATACTTACAAAATAATGAGAACTAGTAGGATAACCATGATAACATAGAGAGTACTCTAAAGTACCCTGCATATATCTGAACACTCTCTTTATCACATCCAAATGTACTCGTCCAGGATTAGCCATAAACCAACTAAGAACTCCCACTACTTGGGCAATGTATCTGGCCTCATACAAACCATTACATACATTAAATTTCCAATAGCGCTCACATATGGTACTCTAGTCATGTCCTCCATCTCAGTTGGAGATTTTGGATAATCCTCCATAGAAAGCTTCATCCCCTGCATCACTGGAACAACTAACTGCCTGCAAGCTGCCATGTTGAATCTCTCCAACACTGAATTCACATAGTTTCTCTGGCTTAACCAAAGCTTTCTAGAATCTCTATCTCTTCTGATCTCCATCCCCAGAATATACCTTGCTATGTCTAGATCCTTCATCTCAAACTGTGCTAACAAATGAGACTTTAGATCTAAAATCAAATTCATACCAGTCCCAAAAAAAACATATTATCTATATACAATGTAATTATGAGAATGCAACCATTATTAGATTTGTAATATACACGATGGTCAGATTTAGATCTTAGAAATCTCAAAGACAACAAAAAAGGGTCAAATTTCTAGTACCACATTTTAGGAGATTGGTTAAGACCATATAAAGACTTTTTCAACTTGCAAACTAGATTTTCTTTACCTTTTACCATAAAATGCTCTAGTTGTGACATATAGATCTCTTCCTCCAAATCACCATGAAGGAACATTTTCTTCACATCCATCTATTCTACTTCTAGATCATATGCTGTTGCAAGTGATAATAGGAACCAAATAGATGTCAGCTTCGCAATAGGAGAGAATATCTCACCACAATCAATTCCCTCCACCTGAGAATACCCCTTTGCGACCAACCGTACCTTGTGATTTTGAACACTACCATCAAGACCACATTTCTTCTTGAACACCCATTTACATCCAACAAGTTTCTATCCTTTAGGAAAAGGTGTCAGATCCTATGTACTATTTTTCTTTAAAGTGGCCATTTCTTCATCCATGGCTTTCATCTAGGAATTTGCATCACTCATACCCATAGCCTCTCTAATAGTCATAGGCTCATCAGTGTTAGCAATCAAAGAAAAAACACAACTAGAATCCAATAGTGAATAACCAAATCCTTTTGGTGAATAATCAAACCTCTCTGGTGCCTGCCTATCACATGTAGACCTCTTGAATTGTTGAGGTTGAGGTTATTCTTCTCCAAAACTTTCAGAGCTACTAGGGCTCTCCCCATTACCAGGTTCAACAGGAGTACATAGTTCACTTTTCATCAGAGTAAGTGGAACTTGAACTAGCTCCTGCTTCTTCTCTTTCTTTAGTTGTAGCTGGTTTGTGGAAGGTTTCAACTCCTGAAATATTACACTTTTGTTGTTGAGAACCTTCTCGACCACTGGATCCCAAAGCTTGTACCCCTTCACGTTGACACCATAGCCAATGAGGATACACTTAATTGCCATTTTCTCTAATTTAGACCTCTTTACACTTGGAACATGAGCATAAGTTTCACAAATAAAAACTTTGAGATGCCTCATCGAAGGCTTCTTAACAGACCATGCCTACATGGGTGTCTTTTTAGTAAGAGTTGATTTAGGAGATATATTGATCAGATAACATGCAGTGGCTATAGCTTCAACCCAAAAGTTCTGCTCAAGACCAACACCACTCAGCCTACTCGTAGGCCTCTCCATCAGTGTCCTATTCATCCTCTTTGCAACTCCATTTTGCTATGGGGTGTATGGAGCTTTCCTATGTCTCTCAATCTTGCACTCCTTATAGAACCTATCAAAATTTGTCGAACAAATCTCACCACCATTGTCAATCCTTAAACATTTAATCTTTACATTAGTCTAATTTTCAACCAAAGCCTTAAAATCCTTAAACTAATTAAAGACTTCAAATTTACTCCTGAGGAAATAAAAAAATGTCCTACTATAATCATCTATGAAAGACACAAAATATACAAATTTTCTTAAGGAAGGAACATTCACAGGATCAAACACATCTACATGAATATACTCCAAAATCCCAAAAGACTTATGAGAACTAGAATAAAAAGAAACATGGTTTTGTTTACCATTTACACAATGTTCACAAAAGTCAAACTCTAGATTACAATCATCAAGGCCTTCAACAAGGCTTTTATTTTTCAGGGCTCAAAGACCCTTCTCACCATTATGACCAAGTCTTGTGTGTCATAACATTGTCTTCTCTACTAGAAGCTTCATCTCCAAAGCATTTGTACCCTTAGGTACCTAGAAAGCATGACCATGAGATGTACAAACAATAGACTTCTTCACTGCTAGATCTGATGGTGAGGATGAAGAATCCAAAGGACTTTTCTTTGAAATATTAGAAGAACTATTGCATTGAATAGTGCATGCATTCAACTTGTACAGAGTGTTGATCCAAACACCCTCAGCCAACACCATAGATCCTCTTGTCATCTCACATCCTCCATTTGAGGAAACAACTTGCACATCCTCATTACTCAACTTACTCACAGAAAGAAGGTTTCATGCCAAACATGAGATATGCAGTACACCATCAATCCCCCTCACTCTACCATTAGGGAATCTAATCTTGATTCTTTCATGGCCAACAATCCTCAGATGAGAGTCGTCACCCAAATGCACCTTCCCACCATCATATTCTTCATACTTTAAGAACCAACCCCTATGCGAGGTCATGTGGAAAGAAGCACCTGAGTCTATTAACCACACATCTTTTGGTGCATGTGTTGCCAAGGCTACGATAAAAGCATATGCATTAGCCTAAGAGGATTTTTTAGAATTAGAATCAAAGAAGTTCTTTTTACCTTTCTTTTTTTCTCCTTCTTACAATATTTACGTAAATGACTAGGTTTGCCACAATTCCAATATTTTTCCTTGAACCTGCAAGGAGACTTACATCTCCCTAAAGATCCTGATCTAAACTTCTTGTCTTTTTTATTACCTTTCTCGTTAGGTTTGCCATGAATAGCAAGGGCTTCCTTGGCCATCTCAAAATATTTCCTCCACATCTCTTCAAACAAGAGCAATGGAACCACATCATCCATTTTGAAATTGGTGGTAGTACATCCAATAGCCATAACCAGGTGATCCCATGAGTCTGAAAAATAACATAACAAAAGCATGCAACGATCGTCATCTTCAATCTTGTCACCGATAGTACCCCACTGAGCAATCAACATGTTAAATGCATTCAGGTGATTTACAATGGATCCTACATCTTCCATCTTCAAAGAATACATTTTCTTTCATAGGAATAACTTGTTTACTAGGGATTTGGCCTGAATAAACATCTCCAAGCTTCTTCCAAAGAGATTTTGTAGTCTTCTCTCCATGGACATTCAGGAGCACTGAATCAGCCAAACAAAGTCTAACCAAACCCTTGGCTTTTCAATCCTTTAGATCCCACTCTTCCTAAGTCATATTGGTTGGTTTTGTTTCAGATATTGCAGCCCACAAATCTCTACCCACAAGCATATCCTCCATCTTCAACTTCCATAACTCAAAGTTTCTACCATTAAACTTATCCATATCGATTCAATTAGATGCGCTTGCCATTTTTATTTCTGCAACAAGATTTTGAAATACTTCTGCAAAGATTCCTTAAACAAATATCAGTACAAAAAACCCGCTACCCAACAACAAGACCCAAACTCGCTAGGCTCTGATACCAACTGAAAGGAAGCAAAGGTACGGAGCAATGCTTCCAATACTAATCTAAGAAGGAGAGTAGTGTATATTCATACAAATTCTTAAACTCTTACAGTGAATGAAACACATTCAAACATATGCATAAAATAATAATACCATAACGCACAGATTTACGTGGAGAAAACCTTTCAAGGTAAAAAAACCCATGCACCAAAAGCATAGTACTTTGTATTATCAACAACAAACAATTACAATACAGTCTCAGCACTAAGCTTTTCCAGGTGTTCACCAATCTTCAACAAAAAACCGGAATAATATTGACAGCATAACAGTGTCTCAGAAATTATCAAATTTCAATCTCTCCTCAATACTCTAAGGCATAGAATAATTAATAATAATCAACTGCCACGAATAGATGGCTTCAACGCATGCAATAACTGAAACAAACTTAAGTTTAAACTTAGTCAAAAAGCTGGATGCATGCATAACTTAATATTGTGATCACCGCGCCACTAACGGAGAACTCAACTTCCACCGCTCATGCAGCAACTGCGTACATGCCAAATGCATTGTAATTATCTCCTTTATGCGATCCACCGCTCATGCAGGTTGAGACAAACAGTTATCTCAACACCCTTAAGCAGAAAAATCTTATTCTGGTTGGAATGGTTAGTGTTTTCACCTTATACTACTGTTCGTTCCTTTTTAAAATTTTGTCCTCTGCTTTCCACATTGTACATAATTTATAATAACATTATTCACATCAGCTGTCATTTCAAAGGTTCGATCAATATGTTAAGTCATAACCGACAAATATATTGTGATTTTGATGCTCGTTGAAATAAAAACGATCAAAAGATAATTATATTCAAACTACAGTGCAGATTTGTTAAGGCCATCTACAATAAAAGCACGAGGTCGCGTGGTTGAAATTTTTCAACAGCCGACTATTTACGAACTCTTTATCAATAGACAATCGATTTGTAGGTCACTCCATGAAGCATCATTCCTTACCACATACTTTGAGTTACCATATATTCCCATTCAAATTAAATAGATTGTCGCTTCCACCCTAAATGGCCTATTTCCGGTAGTCTTTGGATGATTTTCATGAGTCTTCTTTTTCACCCTCCTCTGCAATTGTCTTATATATTCTCTCATTTTAACCTACTTCCTTCATGTTTTTTCCGTGCTCATTGTTCTATTTTCCGCACTTTTTCAACTGAAGGTCGATTTCGTCATGCCTATTAGTGCTAACGTTTCGTTTTCGTTCTTTGGAAAATGTATGCATCACTATGTGGCATTGTCTTCCTTGGGCATACAGCAAATTTACCAAAGCAATTTATGGATGGAAAATTCACTACCAACAATTTATCATGGGAAAATGTATCATCATGACAAATTTACTACAAGTAAAAATTCACCACCAACAATTCACCGCCTGAAAAATTGATCGCATTAATATTAAATAGTTAATTATTACTGATGATAAATTTTACTTGAGATAAATTTGTCATACTGGTGTTCCTAAAACCGTAAAAAATGTGACCAATTCTCCTTTAAAGTGTATATTTCCTTCAATGTAACTCCAATAAATCATATGCTCTGAGCCGAAATGGAAATGGTCTTGGAAGATACTTGTTATTCCTTATGTAGATTGCTCCCGCTTCTTCCCTTTATTGTTCCATTCGCAATCCCTCTCCGTTATATTCGATTTTGTTTCGGGAACATTATCATTTTTCTCTAGCGTTTCTATGAATTGCTATAGAAATTTGAAGCATGTTTTTGTTGGAATAAATGGATAATTTATCCCACCGTCAATCCTTTTTAAAATCAACAGTTCACTTAAGAAAAGCATCATTTAGTAAGCTATATTATTAGCATTTCATCAGTTATGTTTAGTTTGTCATTATCCAGTTTTTTAAGATTGACATAGTCGGTTGCTATCTAATAAAAGCATCCACCCATGCAAGAAATTTATAAGAATATTTATTTATGGTTGCTATCTAATAAAAGCATCCACCCATGCAAGAAATTTATAAGAATATTTATTTATTCTTTAAGAAAAATCTTGCCAAGATCTCTGTGTATACAAGAGACATGTCATGTTTTCTGAAATAAAAAATAAAGGAGCTGAGATTTTCTCTAGTATGTTATTGGCTTTGTGTTACCTCAGTTGCATAAGTATTACGAACATTACATCAGAGGCGCATCAGGTCATAGGCATGGCAATGAGAAATAGTCTCTCTAGACCATAAATTCGCATAATCATAGGTAAGAACTATGCTTTTTCATCTATTCAGATGATGACTTTATTTTATTCCCAACGATTTTTGGTCTTATAGAGAATGAGCTTGCCCAAGATCAAGCAATCCATTAGAACTTTTTACAAATTGAAAAAAAAAAGCTTAGAGATGATAAGAAAAAAGGGCTAGCTTTTATCGAACAAGTGATGGATGAGTCTATTTTCCCTAGAGTTTTTAGTACCATCTAGATCTATGAGAGTATGGGATATTTTAAAAACTAATTTTTGGAGAACAAATAAGGATAAAGTAGTTAAATTATAGTCTTCAAGGAGAATTTTGAGAATTTTCATATGAAGGATTTTATGTTTGTGGACAAGCTTTTGTGTCAAATTATGAATATTGTTAATCAAATTAGATCATATGGAGAGAAGATTACTAATTGGAAGATTGTAAAAAAGGTTCTCTAAATCCTACCTAATAATTTTAATGCTATTATAATTGATATTGAAGAGTCCAAAGATCTAACACAAATATTTATAGATGATTTAATGGGATCTCTATTATTTAATGATTTAATGAATCTAAAATGAATAGGAAGAATAATTCCTCTTTAAAGAATACCTTAAAGCGTATATATCATAAATGAAAGGTAGAGGAAGGTCAAGCTCTAGAGGTAGGTATAGAGATGTAAGGATCAATTTATATCAAGGTGGGAAAAAAAACAAAAAAATCAATTTTTATAGCTTTAGTTTCACAATAAAAATTACTACCACCAGGAATTTTAGATGTATGATAAATAGAATATTTAATGTTTTCGAAAAGGAAAAAACAGGTTTTATAGGGACCTAAAACCACAAAGTTTAAACATACAAAGATAGAGCATAAAAATTCCAATAAAAACTGATAGCTGTCCCAAAAAGGAAATGATAGCAAAGAAGAGACAACAGGGTCCAAAAGAGGACCGCCAAAAAGCTAGAGACAACCACCACAACACTACTCCAAGATGTTCATCAGCTCCTCGGCTTCCTTATCAACTTCACTCATATCCTGTAATCCCTGCTTGAGGATTTGAGCCATATGTGGAGAAGCAGGGGCCTTTCTCTTCGTGTTAGCCCGAGTGCGAGTTGAAATCCCTTCAACACCAGCTTTGCTACAACCTCTATCCGCATCCAAGTCCATGACCAACGAGCCCTTTTGATTTTTTTCCAACTTTTCCACCATAGCGTTAATGATAATGGCGTTGTGCCTGGCAATTTTATGATTTTGCACCACAGTGGCCCTGATATTTTGGCCAATCTTGGACATATTGCTCTCCAACCTAGTCAATCTTTCCTCCTGCAATTGTTGTCTTTTCTCCATTAATGGGGTGTCCTGTCCATCATTCTCATTACGGCTCCAGCTAATCTTCTGCTCCAACTCCATGATTCTATTGCTTAGATCTCTATTACGGCCACTTAAATCACAAACTTCCTTCTGGGCCCACTTAAGAATAGTGAAAAGGCCATCAACACTTTTTTCCGCCATACCCATTATGTCATCAGGCCTAAAGTTATTTGGGTCAGAATTAATTTCGTCCTAAAGATAATAAAGTACATGTGAGTAAATTTGTATTTAATTTTTTAAATATCTACAAGGATAATTATCACTCATTAGTTATTACTTAGCATTTTTATTAAGCAATGTCTAGTGATATTTAGTTTTAAGTTTGTGTAATAAACAAAGGGCTGAAAAATAGAGATTTACTTGTGAGAATAGATAATTGTGTGAAGTTACAAGTCAAGTTAGGAATTAATAATAAAGTATCTTTTATTTGAAAACTTATGATTAATATTATTACAAAGGATGGCCGAAGAAACCATCTCAAAAATGTTAAGTTTGTGCCTAAAATAAATTATAATCTCTTGAGTAATAGATAACTTATATAGAAGTGTTTAAAAAACAAACAAACAAAAAACATAAAAAGTTATATAGAAGTGCTACAAAATATTTTTTTATGATAATCTGTATATTATACTAGACATAACTCCTAGTGAAGATATAAAATGTTAAGATGATTAGGTTTGTTCATTGAAATAGTAAAAGAATTATTAAAATTTGAAAAGATTACAAAAGTAAATTAAATTACTATATAACAATATCACTGCAAACCTTATTACTAATATCATTATTTTGATTTGCACATAAGTAATGTGGATCCAAATGTCAAGCATAACACTATATTCAATTGACAATATATGCTAAAAGATTGGATTTGCTTGAAGAGCAATTGATAAAAATGGTGAAGGAGTGAGAATTTTTGTAGATTTTCAAAGAAATATCAAATGCAAGATGAGGATAAGATTAGAGACTCAAGTCAATTGGATAAGTTGTGGAGCCAACTTAGGTAAAATTTGGAGATTTACCATTTCAAACCTTAAGAGGATAAAATAAAATAAAATAATTTAATCAATCAATTGACAAAAGTTTATAATTGAAGATGAAATCAAATTATATGTGAAGAAAAAAATTTCAAAACAAGGAAGGAATTAGCTAATGGTGGAAGAAGAGGATTCTAAAACAAGATGAAGTTTAATTGATGAGACAAAAATATAATTTTTATTTGAAAATGGATAATTAGCTCTTAGTTCATAATAAAAATTAGTTAATTGAATAAAAAAATATTATGTAATTGAATTTATGAATGGATAAATAAAACTACCTAGAAAATGATAAATTTGATTAATAATTCAATGATTTAATTGAATTTTGAATTGACATTGTTTCAAAGGAAATAAAAGTAGTTGAGTAGTTGAGAATAAAAATTAGAAGAGATAAAAAAATGATGATATGCCCCAATTAGGTAAGAAATGAAAGATTAGAAAATAAAGATGATATATTCCCCCTAAAGAGATTATCCATGAAAAAACTACATTGAATATCTCTCAATAGAAAAGATGTGAAGTAGAGGATGGATGGATTATATAAACTTATGGAAGGAGAAAAATATATGCAAAAAATATGATATTGGATGAATTGATGATGAAAATTCCTTAAGTTGACTTTGAGTTTAGCAATATTTATTTAGTATAGAATTGGATGTTATATACTAGGGCATATAAGACCAATGCGACAATGTATCCGATGCATGGATTGAATCTCAATTAAAAATAAAATAAAATGATGTTGTAAAACTTGCAAGGAATTTGACACTCTTGGTGGCTCTATGATGAAATAACCACCAAATATAATGAGTTCCCTACACTTCTCAAGGTACTTGAACTTGGCATCTCTAGTAAGAGAACAACCATCAAACTAAATACATAAAAAATAAATATGTTACCCTAATGTATACCATTGAAAGAATAAGCTGATATGAATGTTTCTTGTGACCTTGAATATACATAGTGAGGGTCAAAAGACATATCAAAAGAAGCATGAAAATATCAAAAACATAAACCAAAGAGAAATACAAGCAATAGTTAACTTAAATACAATAGTACTGTCTTATGCCAAGTTGTGGAAATGACAAAAATATTGATTTGAATATTGTATGGTTTATGTAATAGCTGGTTATTGAGATAGCCACCCAAGATCTAGAGACCAAAGAAAAGAAAAAGGAAAAGAGAAGATCAATATGAAAATAATACATTATATTCTTATAAAACAATGCAAATATAATTAATATACAATGTGTGAGAGACCCTTGGTTATATAGCCAAGGTGAGACATAGGATTATACAAGATCATGACAAGTTTCTTAATCTTATATCATGAGACAACTAATATTAAATGACCTAGAGTGCGAGTATTAAGTGATAAAAAATAAGAAAATATAATGAAAACTAAGACTTCTAAAAATATTTGTAGGACCTAAAAAACTTAACATGTGAATAGGGCCTACTAGGTGAATAGTTAGGTAAGAAGCCTTATTCACACCAATAGTTTAGGGAAGAAATCATCCTATCTATGACAAGTAATGGATGATAGGGAGGTTTTCATGATGGAAAAGGGTTGTTTCAGCTACATGTTATTAAGGTTGATGCATATTTCTATATATTTTTATTTAAAATACATATTTGAAATGTGTTGCTTGAATATTTTAAAGAACAAGTTGATATTTTGTGTTTGTTTTGTATTTATTGATGGATTTGTGGGAAATGCATTCAACTTATAACCTTTGTAAGGTACCCTAGTCACTAAGTGAGCTAAAAGGCATAAAAAAATATTTCTTCTAATGTAAGATGTATTCAACTTCTCCTAGTGTATAATAAGGAACAAAATGTAATGGGTAGAAAAAGTTATAGTAATGAAATGGAAATGTTGAAGTACTATAATATGGAAAAACTTGATTTATTTACAAATGACAGTTAGAAGAAAGACTTCACCATAGTACTTGTCGAAGGAGCAACCAAAGAAGATGGTATTCACAAGAGGATGTTCTTTATTATTACATATTTTATCTTTTTAATTTATTTTTAAATTTATATTTTGGATGTTAAAAATGACGCTTTTTATCCATACTTTTACTGTGATGACTATCCCAAGGTTCAATAGAAATGGTTTTTAATTCTAGGAAACTTTTTCTTTAATATTTAATATTTTTTATATTTTTCAATCGATAAATTATTTATATTAATCATGGAATTTCTCGTAACACACAATGTTGATTTACTCATTGAGATATTTACCCTTTAGATTAGCTAGTTGATAAGATCATAAACCATACTTATGTTGAAATTTACCCTTCTTGTGTTTATCCTAAATATTTTTCTAATTTTCTATAAGGATAAGATAACTAATCTTAAACTATCAAGCTCTAATATTCTTTCTATAACTACAATTGAGGTATTTGTAGTATTAATAAACATAATTGAGGGTTTTGAGGTACCATTCAACATGAAATTTTGACTAAAGAAAATATTTACTATGGATTTTTGTGGCTAAGATAATACTACTAGTTTTTTTCACAATAGATATCATTATGCAACTCTCTTATGATTGCAGAAGTATATTATGAATTAAGATATATTAATAAGGTATATTTAGATCTCCTTTGATATAATATTTTTCTAGGGATAGTGAAATAGGATAAATGATCGATAATAATTTTACATTGTATGTGAGTTAGGTTCAAAGGTAAAATTTGGTGCTAGAGGTATTTGAATATGTCATGATCCAATGTATTGTTGGGCCCAACAAGATCATGAATGAACTCTAATTCAAATAAATAAAACATGGAGAGAAAATAGTACTTATCATAGTGTTGACTATTTTATTGCATATTTAGATGGGATCCATTTATAGAAATGGAGTTTTATCCTTTGTTATTGAATCAAAGTAAATTTTCTTCTATTTCCATATTATTTTCCATATAAATGATTCTTGGATTGGTATCTATTCATATATTGAACTAATGTGACTATTTTTCTAAGACTGTTAACTAATTTTATAATATTAAAAATTTCAAGGAAAGACTGAGTTCCTTGCCTATTATAGCTCAAAAAAATCATTATTAGAATCATCAACTTTTGATTCCTTTTATTTTTCCTCTTTATTTAAAATTCCTCAAAGCAATTTTCACTTAAGGGTTTGTATTTTTTATTTTTTCATTCCTAGTTTTTTAATATTTTGAATTTTTAATACTAAAGAACTTAGCTTGTTCCACAAAATAAGCTATTGTGCCTACGATTTTCACATAAGGGTTTGTATTTTTTATTTTTCCATTCCTAGTTTTTGAATATTTTGAATTTTTAATACTAAGGAACTTAGCTTGTTCCACAAAATAAGCTATCGTGCCTAATTTTATTTTATTTTTTTATGTTCATTAATTGGAATACCTACATAAATTCCCATGAACTATTCTTTTACTTCATAATTCTAAAAAAATTATATAGAAAAATAAATATTATTTTGGTCCAACAAAATGATTTTTTGATGGATGAGTGGATGGTTTATTTAAGGTGTGATTGTAGCATCTAGGTTATGTCCCCCCCATGTACTTGGACCAAATTATGCATTAATTTCCCATTTCTATAAAAAAATTTGGAAAATTGAACATAGGAATTCAAATTATGTATTTAATATTTTACTGTTGATACTTTCGATCTTGAAAAGGTAGGAATCTAGTAGACTAGGGCATCTTTGTTCCCTAGACCAACATTTTTGGCTCCAAATTTAAGTATGTTGGTATCAATTATTCATTATTTTAAATTAAAATTTCAAATTCCATCTATCGCTATTTTTTTCTTTTTAGGAAATTAGAAGAATTCCATATAAATACCTAGTCATTTCTATTTTTTCAATTAGAAGGAGAGCTAGAAAATATATCGAGAAAATTGAAGATCCTAAAATTAGTCAAGGAAGAGTCAGAAAAATTATTAGAGAATTTTCATCATTTAAGTTCAAGGTTCCAAGACATCAAGAAGAAGGAAGAAATTATATGCAAGGAGCTATCATGATCAATCATGCCAAATCATGAAGTTGTATTGTGATATCCTATACAAGTTAGTGGCAACAATCTATTGCATTTTGCATCAACCTTTTATAGATCCATCAAGAAATCAAGGCATCCATGAATCAATTTTTTGTGGCAACTTTTGTGGCATCTCTTCTTCAAGGGTTTTCACATCAAGGTAACATTATAATTTCTTATTCATCATTTTAGTAAATTATTATTATTTTTTCCTTTGTCTATTCTAGATGATACCCTCTTCATCATCATCAATCACTATACATGGAGGTAGAAAATACCATGGGGTTTGACTTAGGCAAGATCCTATACAACAAAACCTATTCCCTTATTTTCATGTGTACAGGTCAAGTTTGAAGGTTTTATCTAGTGATAGTTGAAGGAAAAAAAGTGCAGACCTTGATCCATATCTCAAAACTTTTATATTTTAAAATGTAGGAGTTTAGTCTAGGAAATCCTTGCTTCCTAGACCAGCCAATTCAAGCCAAAATTAAGAGTGCAGACTCCTTTCTTTTGTAACTTCTTAGATCGAGGTCAGTTTTGTAACTTTTTGTTTTCATTTGTCTAATAAATTATAATTTTAGATCTAAGGTTATAGGTCAAATAGGCTTATCAAAACATAAATCAAACTCATCATCCTCATAACACATCACAAACATAAATCACTAAGATATTTTCTCTCCATTTAGGCAGAAAGATAATCATCAAAACCCTATTTCACTTATGTTTAATGTTAAATCAAGTGAAAATGAGACAATATTAGTTATCCTAATTAGATCTAGGGTCACTTTTCCTCCTAAATAGTAATGATAGGTGTGGTGTTGTAAATTTTAAAATTATTGATGAGGGTCAAAAAAAAGTGGATTCTTCAAATTATTTTCCCTTTATAGGTTAAAAAATAGTGAAGTCTATAGATGCCTAGTAGGACCTCATGTCCTACCTAGATTTGTCCCTATGAGCATTGGTTTCCTAGAGGTTATTTGGAAAATTAAAAAATTAGATAAAGCTCATCTACCAAATCAGAAGAAGGGATCTTCCTTCCCTTTTTTGACTATTTTCTTAGAATTCATGATGAAAAAAGAAGGTTTTAAGAAGTTATATGAGAAATTAAATAATTACAAGATGGATCAATAACTGAAAAGAAACTTCAATCCTAAAGGTTTCATCAACAAGCTCAGAAAAAGCATCCTGAGGTCACAGTATAGCCACTATACCCTTTTCAATGAAAATGTGATAAGTAATTTCCTTAATGAAAAGGAAAATAATGAAAGAAAGGTGAAATGGACAACCATTCAAAAGATAGAGGTAGCTAAGAAGTAGAAGGATGTTTCATATGAAGTGGCATATGAAAAATTGGACAACCCTATCTTGAGAATACAAATAGTTTGGGAGAATATTGAAAAAATAATTGGGGAATCTCCTCCAATTTAGGAGAGGGAAAAGGGTAAAGATCCAACCATTGAGGAGAGGCCTACTTATCATCCTCCTAGGAGAGACCTATCCATATATTATTTCAGAAGAAACCCAAAGGGAGTGACCAAGTCCTTGCTTGTGTTGTCTTTGATAGTCTACAACGAAGTGGTTATAGGGACATCTAGCCCAATGCCTATAGTTGATTTTCTCCTCTTGAGGATCCTTGATATGTATTATGCTAGAAGGGTAGTCTTCCTCCTTGATAGTTTTGTGGGGGGATTCAGAGGTGTTTCCTGTTGACACCTTATAATGATGAGCTCATTTGTGAAAGTCATTAGATTCTTCATGTCATTGACATCCGCAATCAGTGAAGAGGAGCTTGACATGCTTGGTTGTGTATTCAGATACAAAACATACATTGAAGGTGGTGACATAGCTGACATGCTAGGAAGTGAATCAGATGTATTGGGGCCATGTTCTCTTGTATTTCACCAAATATTTCTATGAACATTGGCATTAGTGGTCATGGTGACAGATTTCCAATGTCTATCAAACTATTTTCCACTCTCATAGCCAGATCATACACATAGGGAAAAGTATTGCCTCTGAGTGATTGTACCATTACCATGATATCCAAATTGAAAGCCTTTAGGTAGAACATTAATGCCATGGCCATTGGAAGTTTGGCTATCATGGGAATCCTTTGCTAGCTTTTATGGAACCTAGTGTTGAAAATTTTTATAGCTTTGTATGAAGCTCTCTTGACTATTATCAACTCCTACAACAAGGCTGAGTGGTCTCCTTTCTCTGAAAATTATTTTAAAAAAATTATTTTGAGGTCATCCTAGGATTTGATGGAATTGAGAGCTAGGGACCTATACTAATCTTGGGCCTTTCCTTTAAAGGATGAGGCTAGTAATTTGATGGATATGTTTTTCTCTACAATGTTGCGAACCCTATAGACATCACCGATGTCTTGGACATGTTCATAAGGAATTTTAAAATCCTCCTTGGTGAACTTCAAGACTACCTTGAGGGCATTAGTGGGGATAGTAGGCCACACATATAGAATGGTAGGAGGATTTGGCATTGATTACAATAAGAGTGATCAAAGCTTTGTAAGAAATCCTCTATACCCTATTCTAATATTGCTACTAAATGGTCTATTCACTCATTCAACCATCTGTCTCTATATATATTTTAGGCTAGTGGAAAAAACCATTTTATAAGACAAGTGAAGCATGCATACAAGCACCAAGCACTCTCAACCACCTAAGATCAAACCTAATAATTGTCACCATGAGATGTCCATAAAATCCAACAAAAAAATTAGATCCAATCCTATTAATAAATATCGAACTACTTCAATAATGGTGATAGGTGCAACAACTCAATGAATTGGATGCCACCAGGGTTTCATGTAGGTCTCCTTGTCAAAAAGAACATACATGCTATAAATTCTCAACTAAATTTGATCTGATCTATTGTAGGTGATAATGGTGATGTCAAAAAGGAGGCTGATCCTTGAAGCTATGAAGGAACAAAAAAGCTTTGCCACTTGACAACATTTATGAATGTATTGCTCCAACAGTGAAGAATTCACTCGAAAAAAAGAAGGGAGAAGTGTTACGCTAGTGGGATTTATCCAAAAATTGAGAGAGAAGCTTGTGGAAAATTCCCAATAGGGTGGTCCAGCTTTAGGTCTGAGAGGAAGGTGATATCCAAAAAATTAGCACAACCACTACGTGGTTCCATTGCATAATTTTTCACTTTATTGTGTGTATATATTTATGCAATTAGAATGAAAAATCACTTTATAAGATTAGTAAAAAATTATATCAAATGGATTGAGCTTGTTAGAATAAGATTATTTTAAAAAGATTGCTCCCAATTACAAGTAACTACTCAAAAAATGCTATAAATTTGTACTATTCCCATTTTAAGTGCACTTCAATGTTTTCAAATTTCCCTTTAAAGTTGGAAAAAGGAACCTTATTTGATACCTGAAAAATCACATGTAAAAAAATCAAACAGAAAAATCACATACAAATATCATATGAAAAAATCACATTCAAAATATGATATACACAAATCATATGAATCAACCTACATAAGGAAATACAAGGCCTACAAATAGCCTCAAAGTCATGCCCTATAATTTTCTCTCCAAAAAATAGAGGTCAAAACCTCCACATGTTACAAAAAGACACCCCCAACACTTCAAACATACCAACGATCAATCACCTGCCAGGAAGTTTCATGGCCTCACATTCCTATGAACATATTCAAAACCCTATAAATAGCTTATCATACACTTGTTAATGGATTTAGAAAAGTAAAAATATATGGAAACAACAAAGAATCACTTTTCCTAATAGACAATTACTTCATGTATAAAGAATGTAAATATTTCCTATGTAAGGAAATTAATTGAATCTTTGCATGAACACCCTCGATTTTTCTTACACATCTATTTAAATTTTCTAGATGGGAAATCCACAGCCTTTGAACAATTAAATTGAAAAAATATACCAAAAAAAGTATTCAACTAGTATTCTAAAAAAGAAATAACTTGACAACAAATAATAACAAGAAGTTAATCAATTATTGATAGTTCTCTAATATCATGTTAGAACTAAGTTCTATTGGACAAATAGTGGAACCTATTGGGCCACAATAGATGGACAATCAAATAGCCTAAAAGTGATTCATACTAAAAATATGGAAAATACAGTGTGAGAAGAAATAGAGATGAATAGAATAATATCGAAATATTTGTGATTGAGTAGATGCACATATATAATTTAGAGAAGATAAATTTACACCTTAAAAATATGCATGCAAACTTCATGGAGGAAATCGACTAAAAGGAACACCTAGCAAACTTATATCTAGAAAAGAAAAAATCCATGAGAGAATATTCCATAGAATATTCTACACTAGCAAGAGGATGCGATTTTATTTTTATTGAGTGGAGAGCGTGATGCAAGCACTAGGTGAGCATTTACTAGTTCTTGTCCTCTAGTGCAAATGAATTCTAGTAAAACTATCAGATAGGTTGGGCCCCCCAATGGTCTTCATAGGCCTTGGGGTTCACCACCTATCCCTTCCCCTATTTCTTTGGGGGTACGATCACCACAAAACTAGAAAGATCTATTCATTGGTACTAAAAAGGTATACTATGATGGTGTTGAAATTTTGCACTCCCATGAAGGGACTACCATAAAAATTAAAGACCCTTTCATTGATCATTCATTGGAAAAAATGGAGAATTGTCTTATTGGAAGGTTTGTGGGTGAACATCCTAACGTAAAATCTATTCGTAAATGGAAATCCCCCATATGGCTAGTCAAAGGCTCTTTTTTCATTCCTACGGTCCCCAAGGACCTTTTCTTCTTTACCTTCACCCTTCAGGAGGACTACTTGAAGGCCTTAATAGGTGGTCCTTGGTTCTTTCGTAAGAAAAGTCTATCTCTATGTAAGTGGCATATTAGGTTTGATCCTTATGCTCATTTGACTACAAACATCCCTACCTGGGTTTGACTTCTAGTTCTTCCCTTAGAATTTTTGGATGAGTTGATCATCCTTGATGTGGCCAAATCTTTTGGTAACTTCCTCTCCTTAGACAATGTTGTTAGTGTAGGTTTCTTATTTTCCTTATATTCGGGGTATTTATTTTCTCATACACATATTATTTAAGCTTGCTTAGGTTTATTAGGAGTGGTTAATATGAGGACAAGTGGTGAAATACTGCATGTGTCACTCTCCCCCACACATGGGTAGTTTAGTTACACATTCTCTTTTTGCTTGTTGTTCCACCTCTCATAACCACTATTCTATTTTACCCTAGGTAGGATATGGGGTAGTTGGGTTTCTTACCCTCTTTTGGCTTTATGTGCCACCTTCTTTTTGTCTTCACCTAAGGAGGATTTGCCACATATTTTTTAATTTACCAAGTAGGTAAAACCTCCCACATTTTATGGGTAGTAGGAGTTAATGCACCTCTTGGATGTATTTTCCCTTATTTTTCTATATATTGAGCACTCTCCTCTAACCTTCACTAGTTTTGCTAGTTCAGTGATCACCTTGTCCCTATTTTTTCTCTGATCTTTAGATTTATCTTCACTCTACTATTTTTATCTTTTATCATCCATTGAGTGGATTTTCATATGATCTACAACCGACATCATATTTTGGCTTGGTTTTCACTTCCTACATAATCTAACATGGTATCATAGTGACAAGGGTGCTAACCCGAGACACAGAATATAAAACACACAATAGAGAATATTATTTATTTAGAATGATGAAATTCTTACATGTAGATGATCTCAAATCTTGAGCTCTGCAATAGATGCAAGCTACAAAAACTACATAATTCCCCCTTTTCACAGTATGCAAAATTTTCCCCAAAAAGCTACAAAAATTAGAAAACCCCACCCATAAATAGCTCCTTTTAAGTTTTGGAGCCAAAAAAATATTCAAATTATGAGCTTAGGGGATTTGGACCCAAAAATTATAAATTCAAATTCAAATTTTAAAACCTTATTAAAAAATTAGCACATTTTTGAAAGTGCAATAACTTCCGGGAGCCATCACTTTTGACCCGGGACTCCATTTTTTGAACCATTTGAACCATTGGAAAGGTCTCAAAGTCAAGAATGTGCTCAAAATCCGCTATGTCAATTTCAGCAAGTTTTTGGGCCGTTTAATGCCTCAAATCTGATCTGGAAGGTTTTCAGGTGCAATTCTAGGAGTCTGAAACTGCAATATCTTTCAAATCGGGAATGCTCTCGGCCTGATTCTTTTGCCAATCTTCTTATTTTTCCATTTTGAATCCTCCCATATAATTTTTTTTCCCAAATACCTTCAAATTCCAATACCTACTAAAAATAGCAACTGACCAACAAAAGCAGGAAAGCAAAACTGAAAGTTGGGAATTACATTATGACAAAAAGGGTATCCAAAATTGCAAAAAAATCTAAGAAACTACAAATAGGAGATTAAAATATTTTTGAGTGATGCAGGATTGCCCTTACACTATTGGATGCTCCTACATCACAAAGTTGTGTTGTCTTGTATAGTTCATTTTATTATCTACTTTTTTGAGAGATTTGAGACTAATAGAGAGCTAATATTTTTCTCAAAAACCTAGTATGCTGTTCTCTTCCATCCTCAGATGATCTGGAGAATCAAAATAATTTAAGAGGAAAGTAAGCATATATTTAATTTGGTTTACATACATTTGTTTCTACGAGATCTGGGTGATTTTCATTTTTTTGGTAATATTGGAGGCTTTTTTCATCTTTTCTAGAGAGTCCAAAAGGTTTGAAAAATTCAAAAATTGACTTTTTATTTCAAAAAAATTAGAGATTTGAGGATACAATAAAAAAATAGTGTTAAAACTTGAATTATTTAGTGGAACCATTTTCATTTTGGTTTCAAAAATCTAGCTTTCACTCATTTCTATGAAAAATGATTTATGGGTTTTGTTCTCAGGGTCGAAAGACCATCTGGGTATTTGTTATTTTTGCATACAATTCATTTTTTTTTATAGAAATCAATTCAGAAGAAGGTGTTAGTCATTCATGATAGGAAAATTTTGTATTTTTCTTCAAAAGTGCATAACTTTTTCCTCAAATACTTGACAAAAAGTTGGAAATGAGAATTCTCCATCCATGAAGGTTTTAATAAAAATTTCTACCTTTTTCTATCAGATATTGTAGGTTGAATTTGTTGCATTTTTTTTTTATCTTTAATAGGTCATATCTTTCACTTTTGTAATCCATTTTTTAAAAACAAAAACTGTTAGAAAGATATTGAAGAGTAAAAAATAGCTGCAAGGTTATTTTTTTATATTTTTGTTTGAAAATTAGTTTGTAACAAATATTGTAATTTTGGCCATTAAGGGCCTTAAAAGCCTTGTAATTTGGTAAAGCCTTGTAAAATCACTAATCATAAAGTTCCAACATTGTAATATCATGGGGGGGTGTCTTGTGTGTCTTCCTTCTTTCCACTTTTCCTTCTTCTTTCCAATCTTATTTTTTGCTCTCATAGATGCATCTATAGCTCTCATTTTAACACCATATAATTATTTTGAATGGAAATCAAAGATGATAATATATCTAATAAGACATAGATATCATCGTGTTATAATGGGACTTGAAACTAAACCACAAGATGATGTAGAGAAGATTAAATGGTTTAACAAATGTGATGAAGCTTTTGGTACTTTGTGTATGTGAGTATCTCTAGACCTACGTTTTCATTTTGAGTTTGCTAAAACACCAAATGAAGTGTGGACAACTTTGGAAACCCTCTTTGGTAAGCAAAATGAGTTAAGGGGTCATCAATTGGAGAATAAACTTATAGGGTTGAGTCCTTCTAATTTTGACACCATAAAAGACTTCTTCAAAAAATTCAAAGCTGCTAGATTGCAATTGGAATAGTGTGGAATCAAGAAGGATGATAAGAAACTAAACTTGAGTATTATTTCAAAGCTTCGTCCTAACTATTTTGTATTTTTTTTTACATTCTTTTCTACAAAACCTTAAAAACTTAAATTTTTAATTCATTGGATTTTTTTTGTTAATATAGTGATTTTTTCTTTTTGGTAAAATATAAATATACTTCTAAATTAATATTTCTTATTTTTTTAAACACACATATATAAGATATCTTATATTCATTCGATACATATGTACAAGAAGATATAAATTTTACATTTTAGTCAATAATTATTTTTTTCCATTTACATTGTTTACATTATATTTATTTAATATAGATAATTCGAGGGATGGCGTTTGCGTGCTCTGCAAGCCAAGCTAGGGCGATCGTGCCCTAGCTCGTTCTCTGTGTGTTGCTCGCTTCTGCGTTGTGGGAGGGGGGGGGGTTTTCTTTTCTGGAGGCCTTCTTGCTACTGTTTGGGTGGCTTGTGGGTGGAAGGGTTTTGATCCTGCCCTTGGGGTCTTTTCTTTTTTCCATTTCTTGCTAAAGTGTCCTGGGGGTTTGCATGCCTGCTGGGGATCTTGTTTTTTGCTATGCCGGGTGGGGAAACATCTGGGGTTAGCCCCAAATTGGATTTCCGTTCAGCATTTGGTTCGAAGCCTTCGGCGCATGGAGTGAATGTTTTTGATAATACACTGTTTTCTTCAGAGATGGAGATGAATGATCTAGGATCGGTTAATGGTTCCCGAATTACGAAGATTAATGGGTGTTTGGAAAGATGTAAAGAGCGACCGAAGCTGATTATCCTGATGGAAATTCTTGCAGATGATATTGAATACTATTCAAGGCACTCTTTTTATTGCAAGTTCATGGGTTTGAGAGTCTCGCTGCATTTTTTGGAATCCTGGGCTCAACGGACTTGGATGCCAGAGGGGGAGATGGAGATTAGGCTCCTTGCGAACAACTTTTTTATGGTCTCTTTTGATTGCATGGCAGATCGGAATAAGGTCTTCGAGGGTGGCCCCTATTTTTATAACCAGGTGGGTTTGTTTATCAAGCCATGGCATGCTGGCTTCAACCCGACTGAGGCAATACCGAGTCGGATTCCAGTTTGGGTTCGGTTGCCGTGGTTTCCAGTTGAGTGTTGGCGGGATGACGTGTTGCATTTGGTGGCTTCAATGCTCGGTAAACCTATTGGGTCTTCACAACAGACGCAGTATAAAAAGGTAATGACTTTTGCTCGTATCTGTGTAGAAATTGATTTAAGCAAGCCACTGCCAGATTCTGTTGAAGTGAGTGCTGGATCATATACTTGGGTTCAACAGCTAGATTATGAAACCCTACCTTTTCGGTGTCGTCTTTGTCATGAATATGGTCACTTGCAGCGTAGGTGCCCTAGGGCTAAGCCTGTGGTGCCCCAACCTTCTCAGCCTTCTCGTAATCCTCCTAGGACTGATAATGGTAAGGAGCCTATTCCGGGTGATGGTAATGGAGATGATGGTTATGTCCCTGTTAAGGCTCGCAATAGGAATCGGGGCCAGAAGCGGACCTTGAGGGAGAGGCAGGATGATGAAACTTTTAATAGGTTTGAGGTGCTGGATGATCTCAGCCAGGAGGAAGTGAATCCGGGGTTGCTGAACTTGGATCAGGGAACTTTGGGTACAGGACAGGATGGGCCACCATTGGAGGCCATGCAGGATGTGCAGGAGATTGGGGTTGGGCAGATGGATACAGATCAACAATTGATTATCCAGACTGAACAAGAATCTTCTATTGGAGCTTTGAAGAGTGGTGGAGGTGGATCCCCATTGCCCCTGAAAGGTGGCAAGGATGTGGGGAAGAGCTCTTTGGCCTCCTCTCGTTTAGGTATTCAGCAAAATGAACTGAAGAAAGGGGTTGGTGACAGGACTTCCAAGCTGGGAAGGAAAAAGGATATGGAGAAGATTAAATTAACTGGGGAAACTTTGGTGGAGTCAGGGTCAGTCAAGACTCTTGATTCACATTTTTCATGCCCCCAGAAATGATTGTTCTCTCATGGAATGTAAGGGGCTTGAACAGTGGCCCTCGACAAAAAGTTGTTCGTGATTTGGTTAGGAATCATTCTCCGGATGTTCTTTTTCTTCAGGAGACTAAATTATCTGTAGATAATATGTTGGCCATGGCTCCTAAGCTGTGGAAATATGGTGAATGCCAGTGTGTGGGGGCTCTTGGTGCTTCTGGAGGGGTGGCTTGCTTTTGGAACCCTCGGAAGATTTTCCCCCTATGGTGGATGTCCTCTAGATCCTCTATATCCCTTGTCGCCTCTTGGTATGAGACTGGTGAGTGTATTCTCCTCTCTAATGTGTATGCTCCTGTTGAGTTTCTGGGTAAACAACTTCTATGGTCCCATCTTCGTTTTGTTCGTAGCTTAGCTCCTTACCATCCGTGGGTTATGGCTGGCGATTTTAATGCTATTGTGGAATTGTCTGAGAAAAGAGGTGGAATTCCTAGGTTGGAGCCTTCTGCTCTGTTATTCAGAGATAGCATTTCTGAATTAAATCTTATTGATGTTCTACCTAGTAATGGTCGCTTCACTTGGAATAATAGGAGAATTGGTGAGAGTTGTGTTGCTGAGAGGCTAGATCGTTTCTTGGTTTCCTGTTATTGGGTTGGAAACTTATGGTCCACTCGATCTGAAATTCTTGATTGGAGAGGTTCTGATCATTGGCCTATTAAGCTTAGTATTATCTCTGCACGGGGGCCTCGGTCTCCCTCATTCAAGTTCCAGCTTATGTGGTTACGGGATCCCACTCTTCATGATTATGTGGCTGAGTGGTGGCGGATTGGTAGACCAACTTTTGGTACGGCAATGTACACATTCTCCAAGCTTCTTCAGTTTGTCAAATATCAGCTTAAAAGGTGGAATCGGCGATGTTTTGGTAATATCTTTCATGCTAAGGTTGCCGCACAGGAGGAGTTGAATAATATTACGCGGTTGATTCGTGAGAATGGGGCCTCTGAGGATCTTCTAAGGGAGGAGGCTAAGACTTTGAAAGTGGTTGAGGAATTTGAATTGCGGGAAGAAATCTATTGGAAGCAAAAGGCCCGGGTTGAATGGTTACAGGAAGGTGATAAAAACACAGCCTTCTTCTTCAATTCTTTGAAGGATAGGAGGCATGGTAATTCCATTCCTTTTCTGGTGAATGATAGGGGTGAACGTCTTGCCTCGTTTCAAGAAATCTCTGCTGAGGCATCTTAGTATTTTGCTACTTTATTTAGGGAGGATTCACAAGGGGGCTCTGTTGAGGAAGCACAGGTTCTTTCTTGTATTCCTCAGTTGGTCTCCAGGGAGGCGAATGAGTATTTGATGAAAGATATCTCTCTTGATGAGCTGGAGGGGATTGTGTTTCAGATGAAGAAGGGTAAAGCTCCTGGTCCCGATGGTTTCCCGATTGAATTTTTTTTAGGAATTCTGGGATATCATAAAGTTGGATCTTCTGGCTGTTGTCCTTGAGTCCCAAAGGAATAAACAGATGCTTCGTGCTCTGAACTCCACCTTCCTTGCTCTCATACCCAAGTGTGAAGGGGCTGATAGGTTATCTCAGTTCCGGCCTATCTCTCTTTGCAATGTGGCTTATAAAATCATCTCAAAGTTATTGGCTGAGAGACTGAAGAAGTGGCTTAAAGTGTTGATTTCAGAGGAACAGAGTGGATTTGTGGCAGGTCGGCAGATTCTTGATGGGGTTGTCATTGCTACGGAGACCATCCACTCCATGGACAACTCCCATGAGAAGGCTATGTTCATTAAGCTGGATATGGCTAAGGCTTATGACAGGGTTAGATGGTCTTTTTTGCAGAAGATCCTTGTTGCTTTTGGTTTTGGTGAGGAGTGGATCCAATGGGTCATGAGCTTGTGTCACGTCTGTTTCCTTCTCAGTTTTGATAAATGGAGATCATTCTAAACTTTTTGGTGCCTCTAGGGGTTTGCGCCAAGGGGATCCTCTTTCTCCGTATCTTTTTCTGCTTCTTGTGGAAGGCCTTGGTCGTTTGTTGAAAAGAAGGGTGGAGCTTGGCATCATTCAAGGTTGGCGATGGGGTGGAGACTTGCCTCCGCAATCTCATTTGCAGTTTGTTGATGATACTGCCCTGATGGGGATGGCTACTGTTAGGGAAGCTACTAACTTGAGGCAGGTGTTGGACATATATCTTGTTGCTTCAGGACAATTGATTAATGAGGAGAAGTCTTCCATATTCTTCTTCAACACGCCGAGCCCCATACAGAGAAGAATTGCTAATATCTTAAGGTTTCAGATAGGGGTTCTCCCTTTGACTTATCTGGGTTTCCCAATTTCTGTTCGCCATCTTCCCAAGGGTTCTTGGCAGAATATTATTGATAAGCTCCGTGCAAAAGTTAATCATTGGACCCACAGATGGTTGTCTTTTGCGGGGCGGGTTCAGCTTCTCAAGTCGGTGGTGCAGGCTCTCCCTACCTACAGATGTATGCTTCAGGTGGCTCCGATGGGTTTTCTGAGGGAGTTGGATTCTCTTGAAAGGCAGTTCTTATGGGCGGGAGTTTGGCTTCTTCCAAGTGGAGCCTGGTTAGGTGGGATGTTGTGTGCAGCCCAAAGCAATTTGGTGGTCTTGGTCTTCGACAGTCTGCATTATCTGGAGTGGCTGTGGCTGCTAAGCTATTTTGGAGATGGTGTGTGGAACAGGATCAGCCGTGGGCCAGGATATTATCTCATAAGTATTTCCCAGGGATTCCACGGCAGGATCTTCCTCGTTACCCTCTTGAGGGGAAAGGTTCAGTGATTTGGAATACTCTTCAGAAGGGTGCAAAGCTTATTAAGGAAGGTTTATTTTGGATCTGTAGACGAGGAACTGAAGCTCTCTTCTGGTCGGATTCTTGGGATGGATTCCCTCCACTTACTTCTCAGTTCCCCAATCTACTTCCTTTGTGCCAAAGATTTCTCGAGGCTGGCTGGGCTAGGGTGAGTGACTTCAAGTCTGTTGCTTCTTTTGGTCAGTTGGAGGTAGCTCATTGGAAGGATCCCGCAGAGTGGCCAGATTTGGGACTTGCGGAAGAAAGTGCTGAGCTTCACAAGATTCTTCATAGTAGGAGTTGTAGTTCTCTTCTGGAAGAAGATATTCTTGCTTGGACCCATAATCCTAAGGGGGTTTACTCTGTTGCTTCTGGTTATCAGGTGTTATTGGCTCAGAAGCTAACTGGGGCAGAGGTTCATTGGTGGAAAAGGGTGTGGAATAAACTCTCGTGGCCTAAATGCAACTGCTTTGTTTGGACTTTGGCTTGGAATAGGTGCTTGACCTGGGATAACATTCGTAAACGGGGATTTCAAGGACCTTCAATTTGTGTTTTGTGTGGGGGAGCGGAAGAGGATTCTTCACATTTGTTCTTTCGGTGCCCCTTTGTTGTGCAACTTTGGCATTGGTGGTGGGAGGTGTGGAAGCTTCCCTGTATTCATGCGTGCTCTTTGGTTGAATTCTGGGATAGTATGGGAAGACCTCCTTCTATGGCTTCCTTTTTGCAGGAAGTTTGGTTTGTGGGCCCTACCTTTCTGCTTTGGCAGATTTGGTTGGAGCGGAACCGCAGAATTTTTCGTGATCAGAAGTTGGTGGGTCGGCAAGTTTGGATGCGTATGCTTGGAATGGTGCAGGAGTCTGTTTTAGCTAAATGTGATGTGGTTTTCCCCTTGGAGAGAGGTGATGCTGAGTTGGTGGCCAGACTAGGTCTTCAAGAAATTCATTCATCTTTTGTCAGTTCTAGGAACTGTAGGCATGGGAAAAAGAGGGTCCAACGGGTTGGAAGGTGGTTACCTCCTCCCAATGGATTTTTAAAGATCAATACTGATGGTTCTTCTAGGGGAAATCCTGGGCCTGCTGGAATTGGTGGGGTTGGCAGGGACTCAGCTGGTTCGGTGATTTTTCTATTCTCTATACATGAGGGGGTGAAGACTGTTAACTTCATGGAGGGTCTAGCAATTCTTCATGCTATGGAGAGGGCCCTTGCTTTGGGATGGAGAAAGGTTATATGTGAAGCTGATTCACAGATTTTGATTAATCTCTTGAATGAGCGAAAGATATCTGATATAAATTGGCAGTTGGCTTCGGTGGTTCAACGAATTCTTCAAGTTAGTTCTCGGATGGAGGAGGCATCCTTTGTTCACATCCCAAGGGAGTGGAATCGTGCTGCTGACTGCTTGGCCAAATGGGCCTCTGAGCAAGATAGTGGTTGGAAGGTTGAGGATTGGGATCAAGTTAACCCTGAGCTGCATCTGGATTTAGACCGGTTCTTGGAAGAGGATAGGAGGATACATGGGGATAGTTGATTTTGTTTTATGTTGTGGGGTTTTCGCCTTGTTTTCTAGGACTGGGTCCCGTGGTTATTATTGTAATGCTCTTTTCTGATTTCTAATAAAGTTTTTATCCCTTTTTATTAAAAACATTATATTTATTTGAATAATTATATTTATTGTATATATTATATACTTATATATATTTCTTTTTAATAACACATTAGTATATTTTAAAATTCAATTGATGTCTTTATATTCAATAACTAGTATAGATATATTAAATATATCTACCTTAAAATTAGTTACAGATATCAATTTAGACTTATTTTATGTACTTGAAATTTATTTTATCTTAATTTAGAAATATTTTATTACTACATACATGGAGACAAGATTTTTTAGTTTAGCTTATTTTTGAGATTTTATGTGTACTTTTAAAACTTAATATGTTAATGTCTAATTAGATACCAAATTTAACGTATAAAGAAATATTTATTGTTAACATACTCCACCATTACACTCCACCCCTTCCCACCATTGTAGAATACCTCTCAACATGAATAAATAAAAAATATATTTTGAGTTACTTTATTTACATAAAAATAATTATTTTAACTTAGAGATAATGAATATAAGTTAATATATGTAGTCACAAATGTTTTTGAGAAGATAATGTGGGAAAAAGGTCATACACAAAAAATCTATAGAAACAATTCAAACATATTTTCTGAATAACACAAAATCTACAAAACTAAAAACTATCCCACATCCATTAGCTTAAGATAGATTTGAATCAAGCAAATAAAATGGTATTCCTATGAGATAATCCAATATGTCTAATATTGCAAATAAAATGGAAAAGTAAAATAATTGAAGACATGAAACACATATTGAATACCTATCCCATAGTGGATTGGTGTCACTTGTGAGAAGTGACCCTTTCCCAATCCTTGACAAACTCAAATGATGAAGATGCCTTGAAGATGGAGTAAAGTGGGCAAAATTAGTTCTGAACTGAAGAGAGTAACTTTGCATAAGATTGTGGATGGATTGGTGAAGAATGAGCCTTCTATTTATAGAATCTCAAGTTGAAAGAGTGCCCAAAAGAGAGCAATGTGGGATAAAGATTCAGCCAATAAGAAGGAGTCACTTGTCACCTTGTGAGTGGATGGAGGATGTCCAAGTTTTGGTCAATGTGCTAATAAATTGGATTAGTTGGCCTTTTCAAATTCAAATTTGGCTTGTTGGAGGGAGAAAAAGAGACTTAAATGCCAAGTGGGGGACATGTAAGAGGGGAGTTAATGCCATGTTGGAAGGGACAAGACAACTTGTTTTGAAATTAAAACTTGAGGGAATATTCTCCAAAGATGCCTTGTTGAGGGAAAATGAGGATTTAATAAATGAGTTAATTGATTTATTTGTGCAAGTGGGAAAAGCTAGAGGATGTGATGGGTGATTAGATTAGATTAATTTAGTGAGGGATTAGGTGATTTGACCCATTTGACTTAGATTTAGGGATTAAAACTAAATCAAAGGGTGATCAAAGATGATTTTAGATTTAATTAAATAAAAGTTTGATTTATTTAATCAAAGAGGGATAATGATAGGCTTAAATTAAATAAAGTTAATTTATTGAATTTAAATGGATGACCTTAGAGATAAATGAAACATACTTGATTTATTTGATGAATGGATTTAATTAACTTGATTTACTTGATGAATGGATGAATGTGAATGATGCTAACTTCATATATCTACATTTTTTCCCTCTTTGAAGCAATGTACTTGCTGCGTTTGTTCAAAGAATAAACTTTCCACAATCAAAATTCAAAAAAAATCTTTTTTTTGGATGCCCCAGCAGAAAGAAGTACACTAGTACATTGCCCCTCAGAGAGATCGAGCTAAAAGATTCGATTTGAGGGTTGATCTCGCAATAAAGAGGTTCAAGATGGACATATGGATGGTTATGATGATGATGCAAATGAGATGGTTTTAAGATGCTTAGAATAACCAATCTATATTATCCTAAATGACTTAAATGATGATATGATGCATGTGAGATGGATGATGCGATAATGCCTATATGATTATACATTGATGTTTTATGCAAATGTATGATTTTATGAGATGCTTAGACTAATAGATCTATATTATGATGATGAACATGCAAGTGAGATGATGTGTAGAATGCTGATGGTTTTTGGATGCAAGATGGATGCACTGGTGATGATGATTAACTATTCATGACGTGATGTTAGAGCATAGAAGAAGAAATGAGAAATGAGATGATGAAAAGAGGATCCAACAAGCCAACTTTATGCTAAGATGATGATGAGAAATGGATGATTTTCTTATCAACAATTGGGATTTTAAAAGGGCCACTTACCTTATGTTTGATAACACACATAAGCATGATGCATCAAGGTATAAAGAACCATGATGGTGTTGCACTTAGTGTGATGGACCTTGACTCAACAAATAGACATGAGTATTCCTGTTCACACCTGACATACAAAAACCTTGCTAGGACGTACCTAACAAAGCAAGTATTCACCAAGTTATATTACAAGAATGTCAAACAAGCACAATAGACAAAAGATAATGATCATTTCCCCATTCCTTTCTCTCTAAATCATTTTGGGTAGACATCATCGAGAGGTCATTGGAATGAGTGCAATAAGATAAATCAAAAGAAAAGATCAAGTACACAAACAAGCCAATGTTCTTCATACCTTCAGCCAAAGGGATGTGTTTTGTAGGATAAAATCAGGGTGATATCCAAAATGATGATTCCCAAATGAACGATATATCCTAGGACATGCATTGTATAGGATGATGATGGTTTGATAAGTTCTGATTTCAGATAGGCTATAGATGCCATAAGGTTTTCCATTGACATGTTTGAAATGATCAAGAGTTTGATTTTATTTTAAAAGGTTGTTGTTTTCTATTTGATTTGTTGAAGTTTTCTTTGCCAATTGTTGTGGTTGTTTTTGTTTGTTTTCAAAGGATGAAGGTGATGATTAGTTTATTATGGATGATTGATTATTGTGGGTGAAAGCGAAATGAGACAGATGGATTATTTCAAATATTTGGATTTTTTTACATTTTTTGAATGTTTTGAGGTTGTTTTTGGTATTTTCAAGATTTTACAAATGTTTTGATTTTTTGAATGTTTTGGAGTTTTCTAAGATTTTATGATTTTTTTTTGATTTTGTGTTTTTTGAATGTTTTTGGATTTTTATGTCTTGGGGGCTGATCAAAGATTATCCTTGCCTATGTTTAAGCTCAGAGATGACGTAGATAAGATTACTATGTTTTTTATGCTTTCTAACTTTTTGAGTGTTTTTGGATTTTTTTTATATTTTTTGGATGTTTTTGGGTTTTTCACATGATTTTGACTATTTGGATATGGATATGCATGATGATATCAATGCTTTGTTTTGTGATTTTGTTGAAAACCAAGCTAGGTTGATTGATCAATTTGATGGATTGATGATGATAACATTGTTGAGGATACACAACAATGCAAGGATAGTGCTAAGCACCATGAGGATTGGGATGGATATCCCAAGATGATGAGGGATTGATGATGATAAAATTGTAGAGGATACACAACAATGAAAGGATAGTGTTAAGCAACACAAGGATTAGGATCAGGGATATCCCAAGATGATGAGGGATTGATGATGATAACATTGTCGAGGATACAAAACAATGCAAGGATAGTGTTAAGGAACACAAGGATTAGGATGGATATCCCAAGATGATGATGGATTGATTGGATTTGATCGACTAGGATTTTGAAGCTTGGTTTGGAACAAAAGATGCTTTGGATGATTTGATGTGATGTTGAAGGATGTGTTAGATGCGACTGATATTGATTGTTTGGATTGATGTTTCATGAAAGATGAAGCTTGATAAGGAATTTTTGCTCTTCAAAATGTGTCATGGGCTAGTGATTTGGAATCTTTCTCACAAATGTTTTGACCAATTTGATTTCACATTTGCCAATGTTTAGATCACCACATAAGTTGGAGGATATAGATCAAGATTTATTCCTGAAATGAGATCTAAATATCTACCCCCAGTGTCTAGCAATGTATGGAATCTTATGGATAGATGCCTAGATAGGTGTATGGATGGATGGTTATGGTAAGAACACAAAGGATTCCAAGGATTATCTTGTGATAAGATAAGGCGTTTAGATAAAGAATGCTCATTGGATAATGCTTCATGGCTCAAATAATTCTGCATAGGATAGGATCAATGAAAACGACCCATGTCACTATGTTTACCATAAGCAAGTGTGAAGTGTGCACCAAACTTTGTCAAGACCAACATAACTTGGACCATGGATGCAGATGGATGAATTGGATAAATGGTTCATGGATGAATTCCTTTCTTATGGATAAGATGGATGGAATGCTATATTTATTATGGAAGGGATGAGATGCTTCCACTTGAACTAGTGCACGTAGATGTTCGATTCTACTCATGATGCTTTTTTTCCAGGTTTTCATCATGGTACATGCCCAAAGCGCCACTGTAGTGGTTTTCACTAGAGGACTTTTTTTTATCTTTACTATTTTCATGATTTTTTGATTTTTTTTTATTTTTGCATTTTGTGATGTTTTTTTTTTCTTTTTTCTGAAAGATTCATGCTGACCCACCTGGTGGTGTCTATGTAGATGCTTCTATCATAATGTTCCATTGATATCCTGCCTGAAGAAGTTTTTTTTCCAAGAAACGTGCACTTGAATACAACTTTTGAGATTCCTGATCTGCTTCATTGATACTAGAGTTAACTTTGTCTTTGTGTGCACATTGTGACAGAGTGCCTTCTAAATCCTTATGATGAAGGGTTATTTACAATACATGTTCAATGTAAGAACTGGATATCATGTGTGGAGGCTTGGATGGAGTGTGTTTAGAGATAAAATATGGATTGGTTGACAACTTGGAATCTTTGACTCTCCAAACTTGGGAAGATGAGCAATGATGGGTGGATATGAAAATGTGCATAGAATTAGGACCAACTGCTTGATATACTTTGTGCATTGCTTGAGAAACTTTCTTTTGCTTTTGTGGACATATTTGATGGATACTTTTCCCCTTTTTATTTTTCCTCATAGTTTCTTTGACTAATGGAGTTTGATAGGGATAATATTTCTTTGTATGTTTTGGTATCCATGTGTATTTGATTTGTCCATTATGCTTCTTAGCTTCTTTTGCTTTGATAACGTTCATTGTGCTTTGATTCAAATCTTTCTTTTGATGTTGGTCCCAATTCATGGATGGGATGATGGGTGGATGAAGATTCGTGATGTGGTTGGTTGTAGTATTGGCATTGGTTTCACCATAAAGATTCTTTGTGCTCCCTATGTTGATGTTTTCTTGAGACATAGTTGCCCCTAGTAATGTGGAATTATTACCTTAATGCTTTGATTCTTCCTATTATGAGATATCTTGTTCAGTAAGCATTCTCTGATAAATGACCACTGTAGATGATGTTGTTTCAATTCACTGCTCTGTTGACTCTGGAATATCTTGTTCTGCCTAACCTTTTTCTTTGAGTGGATAATGTTGGATATACTCATACATGAATTCCTCAGTCTGAATTTTGGATATTATTGATCCTAATGTTGACAACTCTGTTTGATTGTAGGAATTGATAACCTACTCTTTTTGTGTAATAATGTTTAGAGTAACGAAATCATGTTCTGAATGAAGATCATCTACATGTCCATCCACAGAAAGCATCTCATGGGTAGATGGAGGAGTATGCGCTATATGGATATGATCATTCTCTATGACATCCTGTATAGATAGGAGAATGTCCATTAAATCATTATAGTATCTTGGAGATACAAATTCTTGATCGTGAATAATTTTGGCATCACCTTTGACATGATTTGGATCAAGTTCTTGACATGGGTTAGTTTTAAAGGATGGATTGCTTATAAAAGGTTCTTGGATGTCATCATTAGGCATGGGAATTGGCTCAATATCCTCTTCATTTTTTAGTGGACTTGGATCAAATGTTGAGTTGAAGATTCCTTCAATATCTGCAACCATGAGGTTGAAGGATGTCAATATGCCTTGGAAAGGACCATTGCTAGACTTTGGTGAAATATGTTGATCATTCTTTGGAATGAATTCTTGAGATATTCCCTCTAACTCGTTAGGTGATGTAGAGACATTTTCAACATGGTCATTGGTAAAATCTTGATCATTGTCCCTAATAGTTATCATTTTTCATGTTTGTTCTTGCGTTTGTGCTTGTTGGGAAGCTTGGATAGCTTGCACGGCTTGGGAGGCTTGGGTAGCCTGAGTAGCTTGGTACTATTGGAGTAATTTTTGGCAGGATTGATAAGCTTTTAGCACATTACTATATTGGCTTGTTGTGTTTGGTTTAGGTTGTAGTGGTGGCCAATTCAGAATTGTGTTGGATGCAGTGACAAGTGGTTGAGATATGCTTGGAGTGATCATGGTAGTGAGGGGTTGAGATGTGATGGGTGTGGGAGTGGTGGTTGGAATAATTGAAGTGATAGTGATGGTTGGAATGAGTGAGGTGATAGGTCCTTGGGGGATCATGTTTTGATTTGTCAGGATTGACATTGTTGTTTGATTGGATACCATTTGTTGTCAATATCAATGGTATATTTGGAGGATTCGATGCAATGATTTGAGTGGTGCTTGATGGATTTCCTTGGTTTGATTAATTTTGGAAAATGTTTTGATTTAGGATGATGTTTAGATTTGGCATGATAGGTTGAAATTGAGCATTGTTTATGTTGGGAATCACATTGCCTTGATTTAGGTAACTTTTATTTTGCATGGTGCTACCTTGAATTGGATTAATACACAGAGTCATTAAATTCTTGTTTGGATTTTGAACAATATTCGTATGATTTTCAAACATATCCATCCCAAATTTTATCAAGTTTGGATTCAAAATGTTCATGTTTTGTAAAGTTGTACTTGGTACATTCACATTTGGAATGTCAGGATTTGATGGGATGACATTGTTCATTTGAAGGCTCATGCATTGATTGTTCAATCGATAGAATTGTAGGTTTGGACTTGGATTTAATTCTACCATCAGAAAAAGTGTTCCAAACTTTTGACTAGGCATACTCACATTTGTTGTACCATTGATGTTTGTAGGAGACAACGATCCCATGTATGGATTGTATAAATGTGAGTTTTGATAATCAATCGGCATTGTAAGGCTTTGAAAGTTCAATTGATTTGGATTACTCATGATGTATGGAGCAAGTTTATATTCCATGTTCCTCTTGTGTTGAGGTCTAGTTTGGACCGTAAAATAAGGATCACTTTTCAAGAATGTGGGAGGTGAACCTCTAATTCTTTGGGTTGATCCAAACTCTAGGTACAAAAAGAGAAAGTCTAAGATTTTAAGGATCAAAAGGATGGTGATGAGATATGAAAGATGGATGATTGGTGAATGATTGGAACTCTTAGAAAACCTTGAAGGGGATACTAAACTTTAGGACTTGGATTGATGTTTGAATTTGATTTTGGATTGGTTTGATTTGATTTGGATAGTGAACTCATAAACTCTAAGAGGTTGGATGTTGTCCTAGAGTAAATTTGTCTACAAGATGCTAATTTGACTAAATGTGTAAAGAAGGATTCATCTAGACACAACTAACCAAACAGGATGTTTTTGATTTGATTTGATTTTAGATTTATGAACTCCTAACCCCAAGATGTTGGATGTTATCAAGGGGTATATTTGTTCACAAGGATTGATAATTTGACTAAATATGTGCAGGATTCATCTACACACATCTAATCAAATGAAATGATTTTGATTTGGTTCAAATGATTTTCCCAGAGTTTAGCATGAGGGATTTTTTCAAGATTTTCAAGAATTGTTTATGAGATGATTTTGATTTGATGTTTGGGGGATGGATGAAAGTTTTGATTTTGGTCCTAAGAGACTTAGAGAGACTTTGTTTACTAGACCAAGATATTTAAGAACATGCTTTTCTCTAAGATTAGTTTAAACCAAAAGACCAATGTTTCCTTGAAAGACGATAAAAAGATAAACAAGCACATGTGTGGGGTTCAATTGAGTTGATCTTGGTTAATGACTTGATTTTACCACATCTGCACTTCTTGCTTAGTTTTCAAACTAAATGTCTATGTCTCAATTCCTTTTCATTCCACAAGGTCCATTATGTGAAAATCAAGGTTTCAAGAGCATAGTTTCCTATTATTCAATTTAGAATAAACAAATTGAGATATAGGTCTTAGTTTTTAGAATCCTTCTAGGGATAAGAACCCCTAGGGACAAGCAGTAACATGTGGAATGTTCAAAGGTATTTGTTCCTCTCAAAGAGTTTGAAATTATGATGATTTGTTTAATGTTTGTCTCAATGTTTTAGATCCAAGCACCGTGTTTTCAAACTGACTCACAAGCAATATAACATCCTAGCTCAATTGGTATGTTTTTCTTGGTGGGATTTCATCATGCCCTTCATAGTAGAAGAGATGATTTTACATGCAACCAAGGAAAAAATATAAAGGTATGTTAAGAATGAATTCTTAACCTCTATATTTTAACCAAGATCGGACATGGCAAGTAACTTCTTGGAATCTAAGTTCTAATGCACAACTTTGATAAACTCGTTGGATGGACTGGTTGGTTACTACAAACAAGGTTCTTAATGATAGGGCATCGAGGATGGTACCTTGCAAGCGTCCAACAAGCCACTAAAGGCTTTAATCAATCCTACTAGGGGCACTTATACTTTTTATGATAGTACCCCGTTCTGAAAGACACTGTACGACTAAGGCCTACATACCATGAGGACTTGACAGTTTAGTCTTATCCATTTATATACCAGCCCGAATGAAAAACTGGTTGGAGTCACCTTCTAGTTCTCCTTTTGGATGTGTCTCTTATGAAGGCCCCTCTAAAGGTAAAAAAAAATGAGCAAGCACATCTGTAGTTTGATCGACCTTCATTTTGAAACAAAGGGAGAACACACGCGATATACCTAACTCACACTCGCAAGCTTTGTTCAATTTTAGTTCCCAAAATGAAGTGTGGAGGCAATATTTTATGCAACTTAATGTCATCAAAAAGACTTTTGATTCTCAAGATCATCGTGATGCACGAGAGAAGTACATATGCCTTTTTAGATGAGATTATTTTGCAAAAAAGATTATAAAGCATAAAAGACACATGTTCGTTTTAATTTCCAATGGCAAAATTGATTTTCTGTTTAGACCACCAAGATGAAATGTGAAGTTTTCCTTGTTCAATTTTAACCCAAATCAAAGTCTAATGAGTTTTGAAGGTTCAATTTTCGCCCATCTTTGAAAAAATAAAAATGATCTAGTTGGCCTAAAATAGAAAACAAAAGTGGGAAATGGACGCTCTAAGCATTTAAAAATGCTTTGTCAATTTTAATGCTTAATTTCCTAGCTCAAATCTGCTTGTGGTTCTTCAATTCGAATTCCTAATTCCGATGCCAATCTTCTTTATGCACACCTCCCTACAAACAGTACAAGATATTCAAGGAATCAATGACAACAATATGATGAATACAATTTCAAAAATGAAAATGAAAATAAATCCCCTAAGAGATAAATATCCGCAACTATCATTTGGAATTGATAGGAAATGTTTAAATTTAGTCCACAACAAAGGTTGCTTTGTATACCACACAAGCTCAAGCCATAAATGGGTATGTGTAGGATCATGATGGGCCAAAAAGTGGCAATATGATGGGTATGTGGCTGATGACTATTTTTTACACAAAATTGATGAAACGAAAAGGGTTTTTAAAGTAGATTCTCAACTTTCCACTGATATAAATTATGCTTTACTTTGAATTTAACAAGTAATTATTATTCATTTTCTATTCAAATTATGACTAAAGTTCTAATTGATAGGCTGATTGAAAAACATGTATAGATTTCAAATGATATCACATTTTTTGAATCCAAAACATGCGTCACATTCTATGCTTCGTATACTATAAGATTAAAAAAAGAAAAATTGAATTTCATGAAGTTTTGACCAAGTTAAGGTGGTCGGACATACGAGTTTTTATATTTTGGAAAAAATTGTAATAAAAAATTCATAATTAATTATTCACTTGGAAAAAAATTGCAAAAAAATATGCATCACATCGGGGCATGAGTCCTCTACTTATATCTAAAATATTATAAAAAAATATTATCATTTTATTGTGGTTAGGGTGGTCAGACAAACACCTACTTCTT
>VDFB02008374.1:0-23331 GCA_007258455.2 Sequoia sempervirens
ATACAAAGTTTTCTTTAAGCAATATTTTGCATTGCCAATGTCTCTATGTATTCCTTCATGTGATACAGTGATAATCAATTTAAAAGCTCAAATTCAGACTTCAGTAATGTTTTGATGTTCAATTATTTGTATTATTTATTACATCATTTCAAGAAAAAGTCTGGTAGTGGTTTCAACTTCTAGATACACTTGTTATTATGTTCATTGTTGTATATGCTACTAATACTATTGTTAATATGTTATTAATCTAATAAGCATTGATCTGAGTGATGAATTGTTGAGCACATGCTCAAGTTTTACTTTTAACACAATTAAAATATGAACTATAAGGTGATTTTAATTCTAGGCATCCATAATCTTAGTGAAATTGCATTACAATTCACACATCAATATTCAATCTTCGTGACTAGTTAGCATATCCACTAAACATTTATATGAATTCATGTCGTGGATTATCTATTATTGGAATTGGAATGATGGATTTTTGGTTAGTTTCATTACTACTAAGTTTTGGTGAAGAGAGTGGTTTTGGTGGTTTTCCTAACCTTAGTCGCTAGCCCTCAGAGTTTTATAACCTTGTCGTGGAGCTCTAAATTTTCATAACTCCCCTATTCCCCAACATGGTTGATGGTTCACTTTTTTGAGTTGCAAGTCTTTCTTGGTCATCATTCTAGTCGGTGGGTCGGAGGTTTGGAAAACTTTGAAACTGCAGACTTTGGTTCTAAGGTTCCAAGTTTCAGCGACCATGCGACATTATGGACTTATCTTTCCTTTCAAAGGTGCCATCATCTGACATCTCATTGAATGCTATGTACGGACTAAACTTAAGTTGTCTTTTTAGGAATTTCTAAAAGCATGTTATGTACGGACTAATGTAAAATATAAAATACAATATAAAATATAAAATATCACAATTTCATGGAATACAACATAAAATATCATCAACTACAGTTTGACTTTGGAATATGATTCATGAAGTGCAATATAAAATAAAATATCATGAAGTGCAATGATTCACAATTTCATTGAATACAATATAAAATATCATCAACTACAGTACGGAATAATGGAATTTGATCTTGGGATCCATGAAATGCAATATAAATACCTAAAAGTTGCTAATTCTCTTGAATCTCTTCCATTTCCCGAATGGACTGGGGGTCGTCAATCTGACATTCATCATTAGATAAAGTAAAAGTGTCATCTTGAATTTGATTCCAAGTTTTCTCTTCATTTTCTTCGGACTGTGTCTCAAATTCAAAATTCATTGTGTCATTTTTGTCAATGTCAGTTGTCTGAGTCCCACTACCACTACCAGTGCCACCAGTACCAACCTTTGGAATTGGAGTGTTGCACAACCCGACCCCTCTTCTTTCACATGTGGACCTCCAGATTGCAAGTTCTCTTTCAAAAGGAAAATTTTTGACATTATACGCAATTCCTTTCATCCTCAAGCAATTTTCCAAATTCTTGTCTAGTTTGTTTCTTAACTTTGATTTAAAAAACCTCAATGTACTGAAAACTCTCTCATCCTCCATTGATCCCAATATCATTTTTTTACATAAATCAGCAAGTTTTAAATATTATGATATCGAACCACGCAATATTTATCTCTGACCTAAGCTTGTCCAAACCTTTTTTATTGATCCTGGTTCAAAGGCCTTGTCCTTGCCCATGTATTTATATTGGTCCCTCATAGCTGTTGCAAAACTCCCACATTGTTTTCTAAGCTTAGCTTCATCTAAAATTCCTTTTATTTTATGCTCATTGTATGTTATAGTTTTTGAAAATTGTTCGATCAAGATTTTTACCTGAGCATGAAAAAATGTGGGGTTATCTCATTTTTCCCAAAATTGAGGATACACAATACTCATGGCTTCAAGTATTTCATGTCGAGGGAATCTTTCACGAATCTTTGAGGAAAGAGATTTTGCAATTTCCTTCAAATTATCACCAACAGATTTAACAAAGCCTTGAAAATCTTCCTGGTTAATAGCTACTTCTCTATCCTGGTTGTCTTACATTGGTAAATTTGTATCTCATATCCATGTACACAGATGCATAATTTCTCGCTTGCATTAAATTGTAAAGAATTATCAAGATCATTCAAATCAGTAATTTCTGCCACATGAAATAATTTGGGACATCTTGTGTTAGATCTAGATATAGATGATCGAGGGCCAAGCATGTAAGTTTACATAGATTGGCATATTCATTAATATACATAGTTCTATCTTGGGCTTTCTTCACAAGCTCGTTCATCACATCTAGCATGGGGAGAAGACTAGTTAAAGTAAAGAGTGTCTCTATATCGCTTAACCTATGTAAGAGGTCAGGAGCTTTGTCTAATGTGTTGTGATGCTCGTACATCACTCCAATCAAAGATTAATATTTTGAAAGAACTTGTTCTGTTGGCCCATGCAGGGAGATCCATCTGGTATCAACATCCTTGAGAATCTTGTTTCTTGGTGTTATTCCCTCAACAAAATTTTGAAATTCTATGAAACATTTAGGACTTCAACAGAAGTATGCGTGGATCTCGTGGACTAGATTTTTGACTTTTGATACTATAGGAAACTTGCTAACAATTTTGAATGCTAAATTCATTCTTTGGGACATGCAATGAATGCCGAGCATGTATGGTGCACAATTACTTTGTAACTTTGTGCAAACACTGTTCCTTTGACCTTGTATCACTGTAGCTCCATCAGCTCCTACACACACCAACTTTTTCGCAATTGTCAACTCATCCATACTTGCAATTTCATTCAAAGATTTTTTGACTAGTTCAAATATATTTTGTGTTGTTGAATTGTTCTTCATTTTATGAACACAGATAAGATGAGCTTGGTGAACATGTTGTTGTACAGTATACAAATGCATACAGACCCAAGAATTATTTTCTACTGTAGTAAGTGCATCTAAAGATAATGCAATGAAATTTGACTCTTTTACTTTATCCTTTAAATCTTCCTTTTCCACTGCAGCAAGACATATTTCCCAATCACATCAAGTGTTTACTAACCAATGTGACAAGGGATGGTGAGGAACATTCAAATAAGATAATAAACTAGAATATTTTGGGTAGTCTATCATAGGACACCCTTTAGAAAAAATATGAAAAACAACACTCATCTGAATAGTTTGACAGATTTTATCCTTCCATTTCTTTTCCAAATTGAGCCTCAAGTGTACCTTTACATGCAACAATGTTCAACATTCTTTTTTTATGCTCTTCATAATCAACGACATACTTAACATGAAGACATTCTTCCTTTGATTTCCATCGTATGACTAATTCTTCCTTTTTGTCTATGATTTTTTTTCATCAACTTTATTGATATGCTTTTCTATAGTGTTAATCTTTAGCTGCAATGTCTTGGCTCTTCCACATTTCCAACTACAAATCTTACATTTAGCCAATGTTTCCTTTTCAATATCATTTCCATTGCCAATCCCCATTAGTACCATGAATGGGTATTTTGACAACCAACCAAGTTGAAAAATCCTTGTCATTTCCCACTCACGCCCCCTTTTTGGTTTATTTTTCCTTTTCTGTGGTATTGCTATCCTGATTTGATACATTTTGATTTAAACCAATGACAATCTCAACTTGACCTTCCCATGGCAGTGAGGTATTGGGAATGCTACCAATATTTGGTGGAATAGTTGATGATGTAGCTCCATCTTGACCTAATGGATCAGAAGCTTTGGAAATTGCAAAGTAATACTGTATGGTACGTCTAAGTTTTGGGTGTTTTTATGGCCTCCCAGTCTCTTCACCACCCAAAGGAGTGACAAGAATCTCTTCACCACCCTGAGGAGCCTGAGGAGTAGCAAGAGTCTCTTCACCACCCTGAGGAGTGGCAGGAGTCTGAGGAGCGGTAGGAGCCTTACCACCTTGAGGAGCAGAAGGAGTCTGAGAAGTGGTAGAAGTCTCTTCACCATAATGAGGAGCAACAGGAGCCTTACCGTTGTTGCTCAAGTTGCTCAAAATATTGATCTCTAATTTGCTCAACATATTCATCTCTCACTTCGAATGAAAACTGGAAAAAATGTCTTCTTATTTAAGGATAGAGAATAATAATATAGATTTCATTACCTACTCAATATCATCTTTAAGACTGAAGCAAAAATGGAAAATACATAAAGAAAACTTATTATTATAACTAATAACACTATGAAGAAATGATCACTCACCTTTAAGTATACATTTTTGGCTTTGGCTGACTTCCGAATAAATGACATTTTTGATTGTATTTATTTCTATTCATGGAATCGATTAATAATAAATCACATATCAAATTCAATACCATGTAATACAATATAAATTTTTTGGCTTTTCCTAAACTTAGTCGCTAGTCCTCAGAGTTATATAACCTTGTCATGGAGTTCTAAATTTTCATAACTACGTGATTCCCTGACTTGGTTGATGGTTCACTTAGTTGAGTTGCAAGTCTTTCTTGGTCATCTTTCTACTCGGTGGGTCGGAGGTTTCGAAAACTTTGAAACTTCAGAGTTTGGTTCTAACTTCTAAGGTTCACTTTGTTGAAGCAAGAATGGAAAAGAGATAAAGAAAACTTATTATTATAACTAATAACACTATGAAGAAATGATCACTCACCTCATAATTCTACATTTATGGCTTTTGTTGACTTTCGAATGGAGAAGTAGAACCTCAGAACTGAACAAAATGTGTAATAATAAATGACACTTTCGATTGTATTTATATCAATCTATGATTCCATATTTGGCGAATTCCACGAGATTTTTAAATGGTATATTAAAATTTTGGCAAATCTCACGTGCTTATACAATGATAAATTATAATTTTCAAGGTGAAATGTGTCCTCAAATGTAATTATTTTTTAATGTTATTGGCGAAATAGGTCCTCATGAGCAACTATTCGTAAATTTTAATTGGCAAAATGGGTTTTGATACAATTTTGTTTTAATATTATTGGCAAATATGTAGGTGTTTTATTAAATTGTTTCACGATTCCAGGGGAAAATATTAGTCGGTCCAATTGAAACATGTAGTTTGACAATGGCATTTTTTTTTCTTAAATATGCCTCATAAAAAAACTCATTGGTGAATGGACATGCATTGGACCTATACTTCATAAAATTCAGGCAATTTGGACACCCTGTTCGAAAAGAGAATTTTCCAATTTCAACTTGGCTGATTCCTAGAATTCGCTAGTTGGCAAAGATTCACCAATAAAGTTTTCCTTGAATACAATAGCTAGATGATAGGTGGGTTGCTACCAAGCATGTGAACTTCATGCAACATGACAATAACACATTGGATCCTCTAAGGAGGGAACACATGAACTTTCAAGGATAAAATTTATTGTGTTTCTTATTTCCTTCCTCACAATCCTTTGAATTGTTTATTCACATTTTCCATGAGTAGAGATGAAGAATTTAAAAATGAGGAGAGCGGTGTTGAATATTATAAGGATAATAGTAACCAATTTCATGAACTTATCTATGGTAAATTTAAATATGTAGCCTTGTTTCCTTCCTCACAACGCTTTGAATTGTTGAATTAGACTTTCCATGAATAAAGATGAAGAATTTTGAAATAAGGAGGGTGGTGTTGAATATTATGAGGATGATACTGATCAATTTGATATTTTTTCTATGATCAAGTAAAAGATGCATCCTATCATGAAAATATTGATATAAATGATCAAAGTTTCCAATATGAAGGTAATGTTGATGTGTAAAAGTGTCAACTTCCTACTCATGACTTCAAGAAATTGAAAGATCTAATGCAACAAAGATATAAGAGGAAAAGGATATCAAATTAGGATATCAAAAGCCTAACTGATGCAACAAGAATGCAAGTCCAAAATGGCTATCAACTAAGAAATAGGTTAGTCGAAGTGTAGGGTCAACAAGTTGGTAAAGAAAATTTAATTGCTCCAAGGGTTTATGTTGGTAAATAGAAGTTGACTATTGATGATAAACATAAAATATCAACCTGAGAATATTGTAGACAAAAGGAAAAATATAGAACAACAAAAAATGCATGCCAAAGGTCTAGAGCCAATCAATACAAAAAAAGTGGTAATTCTATTCATAAGAGAAAAATTACCAATGCCAAGGGATCAAAAAATGGCAAGGAGATTCCCTCAAACACTACCTCTATAGGAATTAAATCCAAAAAATGAGGTACGAGATACTGTAGCTATTTATTCTCTAAATCAAGTCGGGCCTTTCATTCTTGATGCAAATAAATTAACCATATCATTGGGTGTGCCTCTACCAATATATACTATAATAAATGTTGGCAAAAATATTGAGCCAAGTGAGTATTTTATGATCACTATCTAAATCTCTTAGAATTCCAAATAATAGGGCATAGGTTTTATCTTTTATTTCTACCATTGTACCTAAACAACCAATTAGCATCCCAAATGAAGATAAAAATGTAGAAAAGGAGGAAATAATTGAGGTGTACCTTGGAGCTTCTATTTTCAACAGTCAACTAAGTGTGGACCTCTTTTATAATACTTTTATTATCAGTAAGTAGCTAATCTAGAACTACATGCTTGACTCAGGTGCATCCAGTAATGTTATGATATTATAGGTAATGAATAAGTTGGGTTTGTGAGTGTCAAAATCCCATAGAAAATTAGTTGTGAAGGATTCTAGAGAAGCAAACATTATTGGGGTGATGAATAATGTAGAAGTACAAGTGGTTTCCTAACCCAAAAAGTCCTTGATGGACATTATAATTGTAGACTATTCTCTTGAGTTGGGAATGTTGTTTATCTAGAAGTGATCACTATCTATCGAAGGGAGCATACACATGTATCTATCCTATGCCACCATTCATTTTTAAGGAAAAATTTTCAACTTGTATAGAGAGAAAAAGGTATTGGATGATATTGAGGACCAATACAAATCACTTAATGAGGTAAATATTTTTTATACAAGCATTGTTCATATGATAGGTGTAGCATAGAAAAATGTATCTCTTTACATTTTCACACTTGTTTGGCCCTACCTTATTCAAATTTACGCTTCTTTATGCCTTAAATGGTCTGTTTTCCCCACTTTTGAATTAAATATTATTTTAAATCAAAAGTTAGCCTTTCCCTCTTCTTCTATAATTAAATAATTATTTTGATTATTTAATATTCATTAGCCTTTTATCTCTATAATTAAATAAATATTATATTTATTTAATTATTTATCCTTTCTTTATTTCCCCAATTAAATAATCATCTCAATTATTTAATTATCCCTTCCCTCCATCAAATAATTATTTTTAATTATTTAATCTTTAACACTCCACCTTTCCTCTATAATTAAATAATTATTTTTAATTATTTAATTATATAATTATTTGTTCTCACTTTTCTTTTTAAATATATAAAATCAATATTTTATTTATTTCTCCTATGTTGGCCACCTAAATTAAATCATTTTATTATTTAATTTTCTCCAACAAACTCTTTTTATGTTCCAATGTTATCTTCCACCTCAAGTCTTTATCTATCCATGTCTTTCTTCTCTCAATTAACCTCCACCCTTGATTAAATTATTTTCTAATTTAATCTTGGCCCTTGATCGTGATCCTTATTCTAGTCATTCACTTAACTCTCCTCTATAAAAGGAGACCTTTCATACATCCATTATCGAAGTTTCATCAAGCCTACATGTTGTCAAGTCAATTCATCAATTTTGAGGCATTCAAGAGCAAGATTATCCATCAATTGTTGCAGAAATTCAATATACTTCATCACGGAAAGTATCTAATTACATTTTTTCATGTTTCATGCTTTATTATCTTATTTCTTCATTTTGGTTTAATTACGTAAACAGGGTTTGACCAAGGCAAACCCCCAATCCCTAACAATCAATATTTTCTCTCTCTTCCTTTGTGTCATTGCAGATTTAGGTTATTGGATGGCTTGGACATGATTAAGGAATTTTTTTCAAACTTTTTGAAGTCATCTCCCTATTGGAAAGGTCAAAATATACACAAAAAGTCACTTACAACCTCAAAAATCAAGGTTTTTGATCCAGACACTTGGACAAATAGGAAGTGTAAACAGGGAGCTACAGATTGCACCTTTTAATTTCTTGAAATATGGAAGTGGACTAAGTCACCATCAGTGGTGAATTAGTCCCACTGCTAGGCCTGAAAAGTGGTTTACTACAGTTATGACTACCCTTTTATCTTAAACTTGTTTTAGCAGAATTTCCCCGAAACAAGACTAAGTCACCTAGCTTGGTATAAGTGTCCTAGTTGGCTTAAAAAGTGATTTCTATAGGATTCCAAAGCTCCTCTCCATCACTTTCTAGTTTCGAGGTGCACCTCTTTAATCTCATTAATTTCTATTGCAATTTACTTTCATTTTTAGTTCATTTTACATATCACTGTGTGTTTCCAAACATGTTGCATTTTCTTAGTTTTGCATTAGTGGTGAACCCCTTTTATTAGTTTTCAGCATCTAGGGCATTCCCCTTTGATAGATTTCAATCATTTTCGCATTGGAATATCAAGGGTTTGTTCTTGAGTGAGCCATTAAGATTTTTGGAACCTCTCTCCTTTTAGGTGCAAAACCTTAGAAGTGTAAGAGAGCTCCCATTCCAAAAATATTTGGTTCATTTTGGTGTACTTCCATTTTGAATACCTTCTTTATTTATTTGGAGTCCATCATTATCCTAGAATTAGCTTGCATTAACATTGCATTGCATCTTGGATTGTTTAATTTGCATTCTAGGGTTTTAAATTTTGCATTAGTGAAAGTGTATATAGGTTACATTTTTTCATCTCAAATCATTAAAAATTTCTAAAATTCTACATTTGCATCTTAGTTTTGCATCATACAACACAGAAAACATAAAAATTAATCAAAAAAATCCCCATTGGGACTCATTCACCACCTTGGGCGAATTGGTCCCTTTGTACCCCTGAAACTGCCTTTCACAACACTGAAAAACCTATTTTTAAACCTTTTTTTGCTTCCATTAACTATTTGTATTATTTTGTTAAGTTCATGTTACATGCATTTCACTAAATCTAGCTTAATTTGGCTCATTTCATGTGTTGCTTAATTTCAATTTTGCATTCACAACATTTCATTTTTATATCATTGCATAATATAATTAGTACATTACTTTATGTAAAATATGAAAAGTTGCATTTCATCCTATGTCTTTGCATTGCATTTTAATTTTTCATAGCTTCTATTACATTTAAATCATTAGAAATAAGCATTATTTACATTTGTGGCAATTATGGATAGCATTAGATTTTTGTAATTTTCATTTTCAACATTAGTTCCTAGTTCATTTAGATCAGATTCATTAGAAAATTAAAACTAAAAACTAAAAACATCAAAAGAAACAATCCAAAAAATGCTTCAATTTAGAAAAAGCATATCATCCAAGCCCTTTAGTCGTGATGACTTAGGCATGTTAGATGAAGCCCTTAAGGACTTCCTCTCACTAAAATCATCCACTAAAGGTTTGACACAAAAGGATGCAAGCATCGATAATCATGATAATCATAATTGTTCTTCTCCTGATATCTCTCCTATTGGTGACAAAGGTATCTTGATGAAAGAGGACACAATCTTTGAAGATCATGAAAGTCTTGCTTTGCTTCCTCCTCCCCCTTGTAAAGACATTATGACACATGAAGCTGAAATCATGGCCACTACCTTACCTAACCTCCATTCATCTCCCAGCACCTCCCCTACTTGTGAAAATGGTTTACTAAATAAGAATACAATCGTGAATGATCATGACACACATTTGTGTGGAGGATATGTTGATATTTGAGAACTATGACAATCCTACCTCTCCTACTCAAGAATACATTATAAGACATGGTCATGTAAATGTAGATAATCATGACCATCAAACCTTTTCTTCTTCTAATATCTTCTCTAGACATGAAGAAGATATTTTAGTGTTAGAAGATATCCTTATTGAGACTCATTAAAATCTTATTCCTCCCTTTCCTAGTGCCCTTTCCAATTGGGAAGGCATCTTGCAACAAAAAAGTCCACTCATCGGTATCCATGAAACTCCTAGTCACCCTTCTATTGATGCCTCTCCTATGAGCGATGAAGCTACTTTATCAAATCCAACCATGAAATTTTATGAACTTATTTTTTGTCACTTTTCTAAAAACTCTCCTATTAGGATAGATACTATGGTACAATAGAATGAGACCTTAGAGAAAAGGGATGAAATTATGGAAAAAAAGAAAATTTCCCCCTCTCCTAACATCTCTCCTATTGGTGAAGATCACGAAAATCTTCAAAAAAACATCATGCATTCTATTTTCTATGAGATTATTAGCAATCATGATAGTCATCCTTCCAATATCTTTCCTAGTTATGAGAGTTTCTTAGTGCAAGAGAATAACAATGTTGACACACTTCATAGTTCCACACCCTCTAATATCTCTTCTACTTGTGGGAATGAAGTGATAGATGAATATGAAAGCATAGACAATCATCATAATTATAGTTCCTCTTCTCCCAATATCTCTCCTACATGTGACCACAAAGGTATTTTGGAGCTAGAAGATACACCCATTGACAATCATGACAATGTTGAAAGCTCCTCTTCTATAACTTCTCCTATGTTGGAAGATATTATGGAACAAGAGAATGAGATTATAAACACATCTCTTAACATCACTCTACCTAGTCTACATTCATCTTCTAACTCCTCCCCTATTTGTGAGAAATCATGACAATCACATTATTTGTGAGGAGGATATGTCAGAATTAGATGATCAAACCTTTAAGACCTATGACAATTCTCTTTATTTTTCTTCCCCTATTTTGGAATACATTATTGGAAAAAGGATGTAATCACATATAATCATGATAATCATACTTTTTCTTCTCCTAATGTCTCTTCTACTAGTGAAGAAGATATTTTGGGATTAGACGAACTATTCATTGAAAGTCATGAGAATCTTCTTGCTCCATTTCCTAATGCTTCCCAATCCAAGAATACATAATTGAGCAAAAGGATCCAATCATCGAAAAACAAGAATGTGATGCTTTTTCTTCTCTTGATGCCTCCTCTCTTTGTGATGAAGTTACTCTACAAAACCTATTAATGGAATGTGATCAATATCTTGTTTGCTTCTCTCCTAAAAAGTCTCTTGCTAGGCAGAATATCATGGTGTAAGAAAACATCAACACTATCACATGTAAACCAAAAATCAACCTCACTCTGAAGCATCCTGAATTGCTTGATATAGATTTACCACCATCATGGGAGTTCTTTGACAATCATGAAACCTTAAATAAAATGTTAGGAGCTTATGACAAGTCACCTTCTAATCCTCTAAAAAAAAGGTTACATGTGTTATGTTTAGTATCAAGCATAAGGATATAGAAAAACAAAAGTAAACTGAAGAAGCCACAAAGTTATTGTAAGATGTTGTGGAAACCTTTGATTTCATACCTATATCCATGGGAGAATACAAGATCATAACAAAAGAGAAATTGGTACTAGCAGTACAAAATTCAAAAGCATCCACTTCAACCACCTTAAAAGCAAAGACAATATCCAAGACAAACTTTGAGACAATTGAACAACCACCAAATCCAAAAAAAGTGACAAAAAAATTTGGAAGATGTTTTAAGTAACTTGGGAAAGGATGTGATGCTATAAAACAAGGTTTCCATGCCCCTCTCAAGCCTAAAATGCAAGAAATGACTAATGATCTTGGTTATTGTCCCTCAAAACAAAAACCTTCATTCAATGTCAACACTATCACAAATAATTCTTCCATGAAAACTCTAACCCTGGTACATCCTAAACTAATAGATATCTCATTAAATATGTATCAAGCAAAAACTTTGTTTACTCGTCATATTAAATAACATTGGTTGCTGCTCCTTTCCATGTAATAGTTGTAGGATCATAGCATACTCACTATTGCAAGGAGCAGCATATCAACATCCATTTTAGACTCACCCTTGTCCTGCACTAAGAGGGGAAAAGAGATTAGGAAGCCTTATCCTCGTATGTCACTTGGCATTGTCTCTTATGGCTAGTTGTTAACCTTTCATGAACATATAAGAGAAATCTTGAGATGTGGACGATATGTCTTAAGTTGACTAACATGTGACATACTTATTCATGAAGTAGCCCAATTCAGAAACATATGACTTGGCATAGGGATTTCCAAGTTGGGTCTCATGTCTTTTTTCATTGGCTCCTTTAAATCAATTGCTCATAGTGATGGTGTAGCAATCGCTTTAAAGTGGGGGCATACATAGATGACATCTTTTTGCAAAAATTTCATGGCGTGATTTTTCTTTTTTCTTGTGATGTGTTCTCTTCTTGGTGGTTTCATTAGGTTTGATGTCGTTCAAGAGTGTACAATCTTCTGACATGGCATGATGTGAACGAGGCATCCCATGGGAAACAATTTGACACTTTGACATGTCCTCTCTTGGAGACATTAGGCACAGTGCTCCCTTAGAAGAAGACCTTGCATGAACAAAGTGAAATCCCCTTTAACAAAATTTTTACATGACATTCAAAATAATTTACAAAAGCATTTTCATTGTGGTGCCTTATTAAAGTTATCAAGAGGTATAACTTTGGTATGGTTTGAGCGAGAAGCCCAATCTGAGGCATGAATTTCGCCATAGCCACATACGTGTGTGTGAGTGCATACCATCCATCAGTGTATGTTTCTCATCTTTTTTATAACTTCTCACCCGGCGGACAGCCAAGAGTTTCGTCACCTTAGAGTGAGTATGCATTTTCAGACAAACAACCTAGATCTAATCAACATCGTGTTGGAAAAATGGTTGAAGCTTGATCCACCTCATTCTTATTTCTATTTCTTCTCATTTTCCTTTCTTTTATTTCTTTCCATTGCATGTATGTGTATCTTGTTATGTTGCATATTATACACCTTGTGCATGTTATTCTGTGCTTATGTCAGTTTGACTTAGGATCTTGGATCCTAGGGACTTGACCGCCTCCTCGATCTATGTGATCCTAGACCATTCGCATTGGTACACTTGGACCCCTCTTGAATGTCTACTTTAGTGTGACTTTGAAGCAAGTTCATCCTCTCACTACATTGGGGGCTAAATGTAGCATAGAAAAATGTATCTCTTTACATTTTCACATTTGTTTAGGCCCACCTTATTCAAAATTACACTCATTTATGCCTTAAATGGTCCTTTTTCCCCACTTTTGAATTAAATATTATTTTAATTCAAAAGTTAATTTTTCCCTCTTCTTTTATAATTAAATAATTATTTCAATTATTTAATTATTCATTAGCCTTTTCTCTCTATAATTAAATAAATGTTATATTTATTTAATTATTTATCCTTTCTTTATTTCCCCAATTAAATAATTATTTCAATTATTTAATTATCCCTTCCCTCTCCATTAATTTTATTTTTTAATTATTTAATGTTTAACTCCAACTTTCCTCTATAATTCAATAACTATTTTTAATTATTTAATTATCAAATTATTTAATTATCTAATTATTTGTTCTCACCTTTCTTTTTAAATAAATAAAAGAAATATTTTATTTATTGCTCCTATGTTGGCCACCTAAATTAAATAATTTTATTATTTAATTTTCTCCAACAACCGCTTTTTTTGTGCCAATCTTATCTTCCACCTCAAGTCTTTATCTATCCTTGTATTTCCTCTCTCAATCAACCTCCACCCTTTGATAAAATTATTTTCTAATTTAATATTGGCCCTTGAGCATGATCCTTATTCTAGCCATTCACTTAACTCTCCTCTATAAAATGAGACCTTTCATCCATCCATTATTGAAGTATCATCAATCCTATATGTTGTCAAGTTAATTCATCAATATTCTGAGGCATTCAAGAGCAAGATTCTCCATCAATTGTTACAGTAATTCAAGATCCTTCATCATGGCAAGTCTCTAATTGCATTATTTCATGTTTCATGCTTTATTATCTTATTTCATCATTTTGGTTTATTTACCTAAACAAAATTTGACCAAGGGAAACCCCCAATCCCTAACAATCAACATTTTCTCTCTCTTCCTTTGTGTGATTGCAGATTTGGGTGCTTGGATGGATTGGACATGATTGAAGAATAGGTTTCAAACTTGTTGAAGTCATATCCCTATTGGAAAGGTCAAAATCTACAAAAAAAAGTCACTTACAGCCTCAGAAATCAAGGTTTCGGATTCGGACATCTGGAGGAACAAGAAGTGCACACCGGGAGCTACACATTGCACCTTTGAATTTCCTAAAATCTGGAAGTGGAATAAGTCACCATCAGTGGATAATTAGTCCCACTTTCAAGCCTGAAAAGTGGTTTCTATAGTTCTGAGTACCCTTTTCTCTGAAACCTATTTCGACATAATTTCCTCGAAATAGGACTAAGTTGCCTAGCTTGGCGTAAGTTTCCCAGTTGGCTTCAACATTGACTTTTGCAGAACTCCAGAGCTCCTCTCCTTCACTTTCTATTTCTAGGTGCACCTCTTTAATGTCTTTAATTTATGCTACAATTTACTTGCATTTTTAGCTCATTTTGCATATCACGTGTTTTCAAACATATTGCATTTTCTTAGTTTTGCATTAGTGGTGAACCCCTTTTATCATTTTTCAGCATCTAGGACATTCCCCTTTGACAAATTTCAATTATCTTTGCATTGCAATCTCAATGGTTTGTTCTTGAGTGAGCCATTAAGATTTTTGGAACCTCTCTCCTTTTAGGTGCAAAACCCTAGAAGTGTAAGAGAGCACCCATTCCAAACATCTTTGGTTCAATAGGTTATGGTGATGAACATAGAATTGAAGAAGATGCTCCTACACCATCAAGTGTTGATAAGACACTTAATGATGGTCTATGTCTCATATTTTTATGGGATCCTATTCAAGAGAAGGTAATCATATCGATATTCTAATATATATAGATAAGAGGGTTATAATTCTTCATTTAGGCTCACTTTTAAAGTACTAATAATATATTTTCAAAGTATGGTGTCCTCTTTCTAGGATTAAATATAGCTCATAGACAGAATTAGAGTATTGTGAATTCAAGGAGATTAAGAGCTAATAGTATAGCAAATCAGGGGAAAGTACATGATCCAGGAGATGAAGGTAAGATCATAAAAAAGTGTTGTTTGGAATAACATGGAATTGTTTGATGCTATTGTCATGAAGTGGCTTCATAAAAGTGAAAATACTAAGGTGCATATTCTTATAGTTGTAGCGTCAAGGTATGATTTGTATTCAAATCTTCTCTTGTATAAATAAATTATCAAGGTTTTGGCTAGACCAACCATACTAGACAAAAAATACAATTGGGAATTATTTGATGATAACTATAAAATATACAAGTTCATGAATGGTATGGAAGAATTCAATAACCAATTGATCGATTAACAACTAATGGTTGACATAGAGGATGGAAAAGAAACCCTATTTGGGAATGAAGTGGTACAATTGTTAAAAATACCATTCCTAAGGGATTAGTTGCCTTGGAGAAGATGTTCATAGTGGATACCACTACAAGAAAAAAACAAGTCAACTCATGTGGATGAAATTGAAGGTGTAGACCTAGGAACAAATAAGAATACAAAGATGGTTTATATCAGGAAAAAAGTTCAAGACACATGAGAAGTAGATGTTGATTTCCTTGTTAAGAAATTCCAAGAAATGTATTTTTTGTTCTTCTAAATAGCTTCAAGATTATAAGGAAAATTTTCTTCAACGCATTATCCCACTTCAACTGAATGTCAAACCATTCAAGTAAAATCAAAGTCATATCAGCCCAACCTAGCTCCCCAAATGCAAAAGGATTTGATGAAGTTGAAATAAGTAAGAATCATCAAAGATATTAGAAACTCAAAGTGGGTGTTTAACCTTATTCCCATAAGGAAAAAGAACATAGAGATAAATTTGTGTGTTAAGATTTGGAACCTCAACCTTAAATCACTCAAGGAAAATTACCCTCTCATGATAATGGATCATTTTTTATAGCATATCACTAGATCATAATTTATTTCCATGATGGATAGATTCTTAGGGTAAAAATAAGTGGTTGTCAAAGATTTAAAATCAAATAAGATGGCATTCACTATTTTTTGGGGTATGTATGTATATGGAAGAATGGTGTGTGATTAGAAGAATGCAATTTCAACATTTTAGAGAGCAATGGATGTGGATTATGTTGGTCTTTTTGATGAGATTATGCTTATATACTAGGATTTTCTTATGCATTCTATAGAAAGAAAGAGGTGAGCACTACAAATATCTTAATTTTATTTTTAAAATATGTTTAGGGTACAAGATTTCTCTAAATCCCAAAAAGTATAAATTTGGTGTCAAGGAGGGTAAACTCTTTACATACATTATGGAAAAAGATGGGATGAGAATAGATTTAGAATCATTCAAATCCATTGTCCTCATACCTCAATCCAAATCAGTCTAGTTAATTTAGTCTTCTTTTGGATATATCAAATTTGTTAGGAGGTTTATTCATAACTTGAATGAGAAGACCAAGACTATATAAAAAATTATCAAGAAAGGATAATCAATTGACTAGATTTTTCATCCATCAGAAGCATTCAAGTATATCAAATATTTTATCTCAAAGGCTCTTGTTTGGTAATTCATAATTACTCCACACCCCTCCAACTATTTGTTGGTATGTGGCAACTGATCATGCTATACTATATATCCCATGGTATACTATACATCCCGGCCCCCTATCCTTGTCGGGGTCATCGAAAAAGGAAAAAATCAATGAAAAAGGAAAAATTTAATTTTGTAGAACCCTAAAATCTGGAAGCTTCTAAGCTTCTTAAAAGGGATTCGGATGGGTATTACTGTATGATGAAAAATGTGATTATTCACAAGATTGTAATAGGGTTTTACTAGATAATAAAAGTATTGGATGGTTGCGGTTTGGTGGATGTAGCCTAGATTGGGTGAACCACGTTAAATTCTCTGTGTTAAGATTTACTCTGTGTGTGTTTTAGTTTCTCTGTTTATTATATAAAATCTTCATTTAATTGTTAGATCTGCCATCTCTAACCCTAACAAGTGGTATCAGAGTGAGTTGTGTTTCGATTATCATCTGTAGGAAAGTCTCACGGCTAAGTGGGAGTCTCACGGTTGAGTGGAAGCAATGGCAGACGAGGGTAAGAAGGTTGAGAAGTTTAATGGGAAGAACTATCAGTTATGGAAGATGCAGATGGAGGACTATCTCTATCAGAAGGATTTATGGCAGCAATTGGAAGGGAAAGCCAAGAAACCTACAGCAATGTCAGATGAAGACTGGGAGATCTTAGATAGAAAGGCTTTTGGTAGTATTCGTCTATGCCTGGCACAATCGGTGGCATTTAATAGTACAACAGCAAAGACAACTCAAGAGTTGATGGAAACCCTGGCGAAGTTATATGAAAAGTCTTCTACTTTGAATAAGGTATTTCTTATGAAGCGTTTATTTAATATGAAAATGGTAGAAGATGGGTCAGTTACTGATCATTTGAATGAGTTTAATATGGTCACCAGTCAATTAACTTCTATAAAATTAAACTTTGATGAAGAAGTTAGGGCTCTTTTGATTTTGTGTTCTTTGCCTGAAAGCTAGAATAGCTTGGTAATAGCTGTTAGCAATTCTATTTCTGGTTTGAATACATTGAAGTTTGATGATGTTGGTGTTATTTTGAGCAAGGAAATCCGTAGGAAAAGCTCAGGTGGAACATCCACATCAGGCAATGTTTTGAATGCAGAAATTAGGGGCAAAACAAAGGAGAGAGGAAACAATTCCAAAAATCATGGGAAGTCACGAGGAAAATCAAAGGACAAAAGGTCCCAATCTAGAAACAAGAAGGATTGCTGGTACTATGGTAAGCCGGGTCATTTGAAGAAAGATTGTTGGTTTCGAAAAAATAAAGGAGACAAAAACAAAGGAAGTAAAGAGGAAAATGTGGTAAGTAATAAATCTGATGAGGATGCTTTAATTCTTTCCCTTGATAATGCTGATGATTCTTGGGTGTTAGATTCAGGGGCTTCATTTCATGCTACCCCCCATAGAAGTTATTTTCTTGATTATGTCCAAGGGGATTTTGGGCTGGTTTATTTAGGAGATAACGAACCCTGTCAAATTGTTGGAAAGGGAAGAATCAAGATTAGGTTATAGAATGGGAATCATTGGCTACTACGTGAGGTAAGGCATGTCCCAAAGTTAAGCAGAAATTTAATTTCAGCAGGGCAACTAGATAATGAAGATTGTGTTCTTACATTTAGTGATAAAAATTGGAAGGTCACAAAGGGTGCCTTAGTAGTAGCAAAAGGTGTGAAAGTAGGCACCTTATATCTTTGTATAGGTCATACTGTTCCTTCTACTTTAATTGTTACAAAAAAGGGTCAATGTTCAGGAACAGTTGCTGCAGTTAAGCAGGTAGAAGATCATACAGTTGTTGTGGACTCTAATCAGCACTGTGGCATAATAGACTTGGGCATATGAGTGCAAAAGGTATGAAAGTACTTCATTCAAATAATGTTTTACCAGGTCTAAAATGTGTTAATATGGATTTCTGTGAAAGTTGTGTGTATGGAAAACAAAAGAGAGTTAGTTTTCTCAAGGATGGGAAGCAAAAGAAATATGAGAAATTGGAGCTTGTACATACGAATGTATGGGGACCAACTCAGGTATCTTCTCGGTGGCTCTCTGTATTATGTTACATTCATTGATGATGCAACTAGAAGGTATGGATTTATTTCTTAGGTAGAAATCTGATGTATTTGAAACTTTTAAAAAATGGAGAAGATTGGTTGAGAATGAGATAGGTAAAAAGATAAAATGTCTCAGATCTGATAATGGTGGTGAGTATTGCAGTAAAGAGTTTGAAGATTATTGTTCCTCTAATGGTATTCATAGGCAGAAAATGGTTCCAAGGACTCCACAGGAAAATGGAGTGGCTGAGTGCATGAATAGGACAATAATGGAGCATGCACGACTATGAGATTGCATATTGGGCTGCCTTTAAAAATGTGGGCAGAGACTGTAAACACTACTGTTTATTTAATCAACAGAGGTCCTTCTAATCCTCTAGGTTGTGGTATTCCAGAGGAAGCATGGAAAGGTAAGAAGGTGAGTTATTCTTTTCTAAAAACCTTCGGTTGTGAAGCATTTGCACATGTAGATTCTGAAAATAGAACCAAGCTTGATGCAAAATCAAAGAAATCTGTATTTGTTGGATATGGCATTGATGAATTTGGTTATAGGCTTTGGAATTTTGAAAATCAAAAAATTGTGAGAAGCAGGGATGTCATATTCAATGAAAAAGTGTTGTACAAAGATCTGTTGCTGCAGCATGAGAAGAAAGAAAATGATTATGTAGTGTTGGATGATATTTCCAACAATGATGTTTTAGTGGTTCCTCATGTTGGGTAACAACAACAACAACAAATACCACAAACTCCTGTTAGACGATCTTCAAGGTTAAGTAGACCTCTAGAAAGATTCTCTCCCTCTTTGTATACTATTCTATTAATTGATGTTGCTGAACCAGAATATTATGATGAAGCTATGCAGGTGGATACCAAGGTTCAGTGGGAGTATGGAATGAAAGAAGAAATGGACTCCTTGCTGGAAAATCAGACTTGGGATGGACTCCTTACTAGAAAATCAGACTTGAGATTTATGCAAGTTGCCTGCAGATAAAAAGGCTTTACCAAACAAATGGATTTACAGGCTGAAAGAGGAGGATGGAGGTAAGAAAAGATTTAAAGCCAGATTAGTTGTAAAAGGATTTGCACAGAAAAAGGGTATTGATTTTGATGAGATTTTTTCTCCTGTTGTTAAAATCACTTCTATTCCTATTGTTTTAAGTATTGTGGCTGCTGAAGATTTGCATTTAGAACAGCTTGATGTTAAAATAGCCTTTCTCCATGGTGATTTGGAAGAGGAAATATATATGGAACAGCCACAAGGATTTGAGGTCAAAGGTAAGGAGAAACTAGTGTGCAAATTGAATAAAAGTTTATATGGCTTGAAGCAAGCACCTCGGCAATGGTATTTGAAATTTGACAGTTTTATGGCTGAGCAAGGCTATAGCAGGTGTAATTCTAACCATTGTGTTTGTTTTAAGAGGTTGATAATGATAGCTACATTATTTTGTGTTTATATGTTGATGATATGCTTGTAGCTGGGTCTAACATGGACCACATAAAAGAGTTGAAACAACAGTTAGCAAAGTCTTTTGCTATGAAGGATTTGGGGGCAGCAAAACAAATCCTTGGTATGAAAATTCGTAGAGATAGGAAAAATAGAAAATTGTTTTTATCTTAGGCTAATTATGTTGAAAAGGTGTTGCAGAGATTTCATATGGAGAATGCAAAAGCTGTCAGCACACCTTTGCCTAGTCATGTCAAATTGACTAAGGATATGTGTCCATTGAAGACACAAGAGGAGGAAGAAAAAATGTCCAAGGTACCATATGCTTCAGCTGTAGGCAGTTTAATGTACGCCATGGTATGCACGAGATCGGATATTGCACATGTCGTAGGAGTTGTTAGCAGGTATTTGAGTCATCCCAGAGTTGAGCATTGGAATGCAGTAAAATGGATTCTTAGGTACTTGAGAGGTACATCCAGTAAATGCTTATGTTTTGGGGGCTCTAACACTGATTTAAAAGGCTATGTTGACTCAGATTTGGCAGGGGATATAGATACCAGGCAGAGTACCACAGGTTATGTATTTACAGTTAGTGGTACAGCAGTGAGTTGGATTTCTCAATTGCAGAAGGTGGTTGCTTTATCCACCACAGAGGCAGAGTATGTTGCTGCAATAGAAGCGGCAAAGGAGATGATATGGCTGTAATTTTTCATGGATGAGTTGGGCAAAAAATAGGCTAGAAATTACTTGTTTACAGACAGCCAGAGTGTTATACATCTTGCAAAGAATTTTGCTCTGCATTCTAAAACAAAACACATCCAGTTGAGATATCATTTCATTCGGTCAGTGTTGGAGGATGGACAGGTTAAGTTGGACAAGATACCTACAGATGTCAATCCAGCGGATATGTTTACGAAGGTGGTGACAAGGGAGAAGCTGAGCTTCTTTTCAGCTTCAATTGGTCTTCAAGGTTGAATTCAAGTATAACAGAGCAGTAGGGTCCAAGGTACTTATTTCTAGTGGGAGCTGTAATTGCAGCAGTGTTGTCCAGGATCAGTCTCCAAGTGGGAGATTGTGTTGGTATGGAGCCTGATCAGTCTCCAAGTGGGAGATTGTTGGTATGTGGTGACTGATCATGCTATACTATATAGCCCATGGTATACTGTACATCCCAGCCCCCTGTCCTTGCGGGTCCCCCGAGAAAAAAAAATTTCCTACTTTTTCGCGTGATCACCGAAAAAAGAAAAATCTGATTTTGTAGAACCCTAAAATCTAGAAGCTTCTAAGCTTGTTAAAAGGGGTTCAGATGGGTATTACTGTATGATGAAAAACGTGATTATTCACAAGATTGTAATAGGGTTTTACTGGTTAATAAAAGTATTGGATAGGTGCGGTTTAGTGGATGTAGCCCAGATTGGGTGAACCACGTTAAATTCTCTGTGTTAAGATTTATTTTGTGTGTTTTAGTTTCTCTATTTATTATATAAAATCTGCATTTAATTGTTAGATCTGCCATCTCTAACCCTAACACTATTCTCATTTTCATTATTTTACACCATTACTATTGTGTTACTATAAGAGAATGAAGAGGGATATGAGCATTTGGTGTCATTTTTTAGTAATTCACTACAAGTAGTTGAGCTAAATTATTCTATGATGAAGAAGCACTTATGCATTGATTAAATTTATGAAGAACGTCAAGTCATATCTTGTGGGTGCTAAAATTATAGCATATGTGTATCACCCAGTTGTGAAGGACATATTCATGTAGCAAGAGGCTTAAGGAAAAAAATATCATTAGATAAATTAAATCTACTTGAGAATGATATAGAAATACAAATCACAAAACTTATTATGGGTCAGGACTTGTTCAAGTTGATGGCTAATTCCAAATTGGAGGAAACAAAGGGAAATGAATTGAACATAGATAATGTTGATAAGTAGGAGGTATTTTTCCACAGCGTGTCAAATTATGATATTGCTATCAGGATTCAACCGTGTAGTTTTGGGTCAAACTCATTGACCCATTTTCATGAGTAGTGGATCACAAGAACCCATCTCTCATGATAATGAATGGTCCACTTAGCACTCATTGCATCTAGGTGATGCTCACAGAGGTGAAGCACTGGTCCGTCCCGGGAGGTCACCCATCCCGGTACTGCTTCAGCTCAAGCACGCTTAACCAGGGAGTTTTCTCCAAGGTTAAGCCCACTTGGGTTGTTACCCCATTTGCAAAACCTTCAGCAAGTGTTGTGCCTTATGAACCATTCATAATAGAGCCCTTTAGTTCATCAATTGATAAGTAGGAGGTATTTTTCCACAGCGTGTCAAATTATGATATTGCTATCAAGATTCAACCGTGTAGTTTCGGGTCAAACTCATTAACCCATTTTCATGAGTAGTGGTTCACAAGAACCCATCTCTCATGATAACGAATGGTCCACTTAGCACTCATTGCATCTAGGTGATGCTCACAGAGGTGAAGCACTGGTCTGTCCCGGAGGTCACCCATCCCGGTACTGCTTCAACTCAAGCGCGCTTAACCAGGGAGTTTTCTCCAAGGTTAAGCCCGCTTGGGTTGTTACCCCATTTGAAAAACCTTCAACAAGTGTTGTGCCTTATGAACCATTCATAATAGAGCCCCTTTAGCTCATCAATTGATAAGTAGGAGGTATTTTTCCACAGCGTGTCAAATTATGATATTGCTATCAGGATTCAACTGTGTAGTTTCGGGTCAAACTCATTGACCCATTTTCATGAGTAGTGGTTCACAAGAACCCATCTCTCATGATAACAAATGGTCCACTTAGCACTCATTGCATCTAGGTGATGCTCACAGAGGTGAAGCACTGGTCCGTCTTGGGAGGTCACCCATCCCGGTACTGCATCAACTCAAGCGCGCTTAACCAGGGAGTTTTCTCCAAGGTTAAGCCCACTTGGGTTGTTACCCCATTTGCAAAACCTTCAGCAAGTGTTGTTCCTTATGAACCATTCATAATAGAGCCCCTTTAGCTCATCAATTGATAAGTAGGAGGTATTTTTCCATAGCGTGTCAAATTATAATATTGCTATCAGGATTCAATCGTGTAGTTTTGGGTCAAACTCATTGACCCATTTTCATAAGTAGTGGTACACAAGAACCCATCTCTCATGATAACGAATGGTCCACTTAGCACTCATTGC
>VDFB02008375.1:0-23210 GCA_007258455.2 Sequoia sempervirens
GAAAAGATCATCGAACATGGATCTCGGATAATTTTGGCTGCGGATGAGAAAACCACCATGTTGGCCAAGCTCACCACAGAGCTTGACAAAGAAAAGGGCGTACTTTCCCAGGAGCGCAGAGACATGGAAAAATGCCTGTTGTCATGGTCGGAAATGAAACAGGTAAAGCTCAGCAAATTGGTGGAGGTTGGGGTAATTCCTGACAAAGAAAAGTTTGTAGAGGTAAGAGAATCACTGAAACACATAATTCAAGTGGTTCAATCTCTCACAGAAGATCTTCACCAAATACAGGAAGATGTCGACGGGCATCGCAACATTCTTGACAAAAGTATTAGAGAGTTGCCTGGTCAACTTCTTGAGGAAAATCGTATCTTCTTGCCGGCCACAGAAATATCCCTGATCTTCAAGGAAGCCATCATGAATTTGATTGACAGTTCAGACTTCTCAGAAGCTTCGCTGAACATCATTTGTGATACAAGGCTCACATTGGACAACCTGAAGACGCATCTTGACAGGTGCAAGAAGGTTCACTCATCTTCCATGAGATCGATTACGAGAATTCACACCATTGTGGATTACACCGTTGGTCGGATGAAGTTTGTCGCGAGGAGACTAGGAGGTGAAGACCCACAGCGCGATGCAAAGAAATGTGAAGCAGCCCCCTATTCTCCAGTGTTAGACATTTCTGGTGCATCCCATTATGCATCTTGTAAATATTTCTCGACATTTTTGAATGTCATTTTGTAAATTGTAATTACACCAAGTCCAAAGATGTAATATTTTGAAAATAAATTACACTTTGACAAAGTCAAAAGTTAGGTGAGATCTCCTAAAATCGCTCACCTAACTTTCCCTGATTTTCTCAATCTCTTTCCTTCTTTTGCTCATCCCTCTTTCTATATAATGTGAGGGATTTTCATTGTAATTTTATCCTTTAGTGTTTTGCAACGAAGTGCTGCCCTTTTTGAAGCAAATTTGTGAAACTTTGCGTTCATGCTTTGTGAATGAGATTCGATTAATAAAGAAAAGGATTGCAAGCCAAACTTTGCGTTGGATTCGATACTTTTGTGAGTTGATCTTATTTGGTAGTGATTAGTTTGAAGAATCTGAAGGACTCTAAGTAGTTTATGTAAACTTTGTGTTACATTTATTATTTAGATTGCATTGTTATTTCTCATATCATTGGTTGAATGATCTACAAGACTTTGTGCTTGTAATCACCATGCTCTTGCATGTTCTGTTGAATGATCTACAAGACTTTGTGCTTGTAATTATTCATACTCTTGGATACTCTTTGTCGAAGGATCTACAAGACTTTGTGCTTGTAATCGTTCGTGCTATTGACACTTTTGTTGGATGATCTACAAGACTTTGTGCTTGTAATCGTTCATGTTGTTCGAAGAATTGTTGCATCTAAGAAGACTTTGTGCTTCTAACGTAGCAAACGGTACGTTTACGCAGATCCAACATTGATAAAGCTACGGAACGACTTTGTGCCTTCGTGAGCTTTCCCTTTTTACTTTATTTTGTTTGTTATTAATCACTTCTGGTATCTCTACGCTTCGCTTTGACGAGATAGAGATATTGGTATTACTGCTGGTTGTTAGTTTTAAGTTATCAAGAATTCGGAACTTCCAACGTGAAGCATTGTAAACATCTTCTCTGAAAAAAGAGAGAAGGATGAATGTAACACACCCCCCCCACTCCGTGAATTTTGTGTACATTGTGTAATTACTTTTGTGATTTACTATTTGTTTCTCTTAGCAGTAAGAAGGGCGCCTCCCCTTTCCGAGAGGAGAGATTCACATCTCACATAGCTATGGCTGAAGTCCAAGTTGTGTAATCTATCGAAAGCTGATTACATAATTTTCACCCAACAAAAACATCATGAAAATATAAGTAAATGCTTTATTATAATTAGATTTCAAAGATTAAGTCCTGATTCACCATCTACAAGGACACATTTGATTGTGGTTTATTGGTGTGGTCTTGAAGGTAAAGTGGATGGTTATGAGATGGATTAATGGAAGGTATTCCTTTAGTGGAAAAGGTGAGGGATTGTGGGGATGATAAGTGTCTTATCATGACTTGAAATTGAACAAAATTAATATCATTAGGGACATGGGATTCATGGAGGGATTTCTCAAGGAGGTCCTTATGGATGGGATAATTTTTAAGTAGCTCAAGGATAGATATTTGTGCTAGAATTTTGTTCAAGTCATCGAGAATGCTATATTGATGTGTAGGTTGGGAGGAGGGTGAAGCAATGGGAAAGAAAAAATGATCAACTTCTGTCACCACCAAAATATATTTCGTTTCAAGCATGCCAGCCAGCTAGGGGCGATAAATTGTCGCCGCCCTTCCCAACTCCCAAGACACCCTACGCCAACCACACATCATCCATGATTTGATGTGAATTTACACCACCGTCCTTCCCCCGTAATCCCCATACTGTGCCAACCTGCCAGTGCTATATGTCCCATCTGACATAGCAACACATGGCCCAAACCTCCGCCAAGTTGCCGCAGGACTTTCTCAAGCCTTCTTGATGCTATGGAAAAAAAAAAATTCTTCTAGGATTACCAAAAATATGAAATCACCTATATTTTATAACATTAAAAACTTTAAGAGCTTAAGGAATTATTCTCTTGTTGGTAGACCTATTAAACCATGTGTATAATTAATTTATCAACCTAGGTGGTAATCTAATTATATCGACTAGTATAGGGTGTGTGAATCTCTTAGGACACGTGTTGATATAAATTGATGTGCAATTTTTTAACATCATAAAATGCTAAAAATGAGATAGATGCATGAATAACTTCTACGAAATCACAACCAAGGTCGAGAGACACTATAAGAGAATAGGTAGAGGATAAAATTTCTCTTAAAATTTGAGTTCATCTCCCACTCTTCCAAGCTAAGAGTAAATTAAATTAAAAATATTACAACCTACTTATCAACTAAGCTTAGCAATAACTTTTATGTTTGACTATTATTGTGTAGTTCACTTGTAGAGATTTCCTAGTTGATATTATTTTTGGATTTACTAGTTCTTGTTGACAATTTTGATGTGTAGACAACTAAAATAGTATCAAATACCTATGTAGTAGAACATGACGGATTTAGAATTTGTGGTCTAGCATGGAGGTGTCTTCTATCCCAATGTGCCATTATAGAAACCACATAAGGTCTATTTAAGATTTGGTTATCATATTAAAAACATAGTAACTTGTTGGATAATGTATGGTAGTTGTTGGAGAATGTATGGTAGTGAAAGTGTACATGTGGAATTATTTGAGTGAATACAATAATAGAGACGATAGGTATATTTTCTAAGAGAAACTCCAAATTACCAACGGTTATAAAAAGTGTTGTATCTATCACCACAAGTCATGGTTTAGTATTGGTTGTAATACATAAAGATATGTTCATTATTAGGTGTAGTTTAGTCAATAACCATTAACTATCATTACATGAGGATTTAATCAAACAAGTTGATCATTGATTTGGATATTTCCTATTGGAGTGACATGTGGTAGTTTCACATTTCACAGTATGATCATTTTATGGGTATGTTATGTTTGTTATTCCATATGTGATTAGAGTGTTTAGTCAATTATAATTTTAGACTAACAACTTAGGGTTGCATTCGATTCATGGTGTAAATGGAATAGGTTGATGTAGAGGTTGCACATGATGTTGTGAAGTTTGTTTTTGAGGTTGTACACTATATTCTATAGATTGAGTAAGGTGTAAGGAGACTTATTGTATCTGGAGTGTGTTTCATAGATTAATACAATTTTTAACTCTCTTTTCTAGTAGTTTTTTATTGAAAGGTTTTCTCACATAAATCATTGTATCATGTGTATGTGTACTATGCATGATTTCACAATATTTATTAATTGAACTGTAACAACAACATAAGCATCATTTAGATTGCATAATCTTAAGGTTTTTTTAGTGATCAATTTTTAGTCATACTAGGATAAAATTCACAACATTTGGTATTAGAGTTGGTATTTGGTTATCAAAACACCTTTTTTAATATAAAATATTTGTTAATGGGTAGGGCCATGTTGCTTAGTGTGATAGAAATATGTGTTTGTTGGTGAAACCCTCAATTGTTTTGTGTTAGGATTTGTTTGAAATAAGGAAGGGGACACTTTTTCTTTTCATAACATGTAAATTGAATTGAGTAGAATTCTTTGGAATATTATATGAGAATTAAAATATTGTGTTTTTGAATTCATCACTAACACATCAAGATCTAACATTAATATATTCATAGGATAGAATTTTGTGTTATAGAAGTTAAAATTTAAAGACCTCTTGGTGGAGAGACATCAATGAATAATAATGTATTCTTGTTCAATACCTATAGGTATGTCTAATGAGGACTATGATAAATTGGATAATAAATATAGAATTATTTTCTATTGTGTCTTTTATATTTTTTCTTAATGAACTATGTTAAAAGAACTAGCAACATACTTGTTCTCTAGAAGAAGATATGGATCATATACTAGTCCAAGAGTCTAGTTAACAAATTTTATTTAAGTACAAGGGGTTGAGATTAATTGGTTAAATAATTGACTTCTTGACATGGAGAACCAAGTTCAAATCCCAAGGGGACATCTAATATGGAATTCTAAGTTGTGACTCTTGATCTTCAATAGTTGGCTTCTAATATGGATGTGGTTTCTAAATAAGTGAATTTCTAAGTTGTGACTCTTGATCTTCCATAGGTGATTTATAGAGTGATTGCTCAAAAGGAGCTAGTATAAGTCTCATGGTTGTGCTCACAAGATCTTGTATTGATCCCATGTTGATTCTCATATGAGTAGGATATTTGTAAACAATTAGTAATATAAAAAACAAATTTTATTGAAGAGAAAGTTCTACTCCTTTAGGATGAAAGAAGGATCTACTCTAATAGTGATAATCTCAACACATTCAATTTAATATAAGTTAGCTAATTTCAAAAGGATTCAAGTTAAAATAAGATGATAAGTGGATAGAATTAATTTGTTCCTTGATGAATCTAATTAGTAAATTCAATGGTAGTTTATCTTCACCTAGACTTGAGGATATTGTAGGTATTTTATTAAGTGAAGGAATTATGAGAATTTTATGGATGAATCCTCTAGTGATTTCATATTTGTAAGGAGTAGATAAAAGGATAGAGGGTGTAAGAAGGTTGGTGATAGTTACTCCAAGGGAAAGGGTAGCTCTAAGTCTCTTGGTAAACCTAAAGTAAAGTAGGGAATGCAAGTATTAAAAAGAAGATGATTCTTCTAGTAAATTCATGGATAATGATGAGGTTAGTAATGACACCTTTATCTTTGCTAATAAATTTGGAGATGATTAATAGGCGATTGAATCAAGCACACCATTTCACATGAATCCTCATAAGGGGTGGTACTCTAAGTACAAGGAGTGTAATGGAGGATATTTTTTCCTTGGTGATAAATATATTTATATAGTTGGACAAGGAAAGGTGAATATTTCCTTTAGGGATGGGAGAGTGAAGATATTCTCTAATATTTTTCATATTCCATATTTAGCAAGAAATAATATTTTTTAAAGATGGCTGATTCTAAAATGCAAGTTTCCTTTGATAAAATAGGTCGTAAGTTTCCTAGAGGTAATTTTATGTTGGCTAAAGGAATCGATCATGGTACACTCTTTAGGCTCGAATCATCGACTCTATGAAATACCACTAATGTAATTAAAATTGAATTAAGTATGTTGTGGCACCATATGATGGTTCAAATAAGAGAAAAAGGCTTAAAAATTATTGGTGACTAAGATATGGTGGAAGGTCCTTTAAATTATTTTATTGGGTTTTATTTATGTGAACATTGTGTGTTTGGAAAGAAAAATAGGGAAATTTTTACTTCAAGAAGTACTAGAGCAAGGAAGATTTTGGAAGTGATTTAGAGTAATGTCTTTGGTCCTATGTGTTCACTCCATTGGTAATTCTTAGTTTTGTGTCTCCTTTATTGATGATTGGCCTAGAAATGTTTGATTTTATTTTCTTAGAAATAATTCTATGGGTTTTCACACACTTAAGGAGTTTAATTCAGTTGTAGAGAATTACAATGATAAGAATATAAAAGTGTTAAATTCAAAAAATGGTGGAGAGTATTGCTCCACATAATTTTAAGTGTTCAACAAGAACACTAGAATTTTTAGGTAGATGCAAAAATCCTATATGTATCCATAAGGTTAAATAATACCTTAACAAATTAATCCAAAATCTTGTTGTGCGATACTAGTCTAGAATAAAAGTTTTGGCTAAATACTTATTATTACTTGATAAATAAGTCCCCTACAACTACACTTGAGAAGAAAATTCTAAATGAAAAGTAGGTAGGCAAGAATAATATTGTTAAATATTTGAGATTTTTTGGTTATGCCAAAGAAAAAATAATATAAGTTGGATTTTTAGGTTCATAAATGTATTTTCATATTGGTGAAAATGTGAAAGGATATAAGCTTTATAGTTTGGTTACACTAAAAGTGGTATATTCAAGAAATTATATTTTAAGGGACTTAGTTTTATCCAAGGAAGAACAACCAATGAAAATAAAGAGTGAAAGGATGCATTTTGAATATATAATAAAGTAGGTTCAAATACATTTGTAAATAAATAGTCTATTTGACATGACAGGGTGGATGGAGAGAAAGAATGCCAAGAAGTATCATCAAGGGTAAATTTTAAATAATAAGACAATTATTATGTGATCACATCTCCAACAATAACTATGAGAAAATATAAAGGTAACAAAAATCACCCAATAGGTACAATCCATTATATTTCTATTATGTTTTTGTTCTAATTTGTACTGATGGTGAATCAAGATTTATATAAGAATATCTTTCTTCTGTGGAAATTAAGACTTTGAATAACACCATTAAAGAAAAGATGATGAAATTATAGTTGTGTAAGGTTTGACTGTCATGAAATAGGAGATGGTGGCATTATAGTACTATAAGGCTTGGGACTTAGTTGATCTACCTAAGGGAAGACAGATCATTATTTACTTGTAGTTGTATAATAATTATAATGTATATAGTACATTGGAAAGGTACATGACAATATTGGTAGAGAATGGGTATTCCTAGATTGATGAAATAGACTTCAATGAGTTATTTCTTCTATAGCTAAGTTAATCTCTATTTTTAATACAATTGTCTCTTGTTACAATGTGGTTTTGAAGAAGAATATATGAATGTTAATATTGCATTAATTACATGGATATTTATGAGAAATGGCAATGAGCACCATAAAGAGTAATGGAAATGATTGAAAAAAATTCATAGAACCAATCACATACTCATAGCATTGAAGTAGCTACACCAAATGGGTATTTATACCTAGTCTTGAACCCAACCTTCAATAGTTGAATCTGTACCTTGAACAATTATTAACCAAGGTAGGGTAAGAGACCTCACCTATACATCATAAATCATAGGATTCTCACCTCAACAATCATATTATAGACCTTTCTATAGCTATAATTATAATCTTGGTAAATGAACAAGATTTATGTGTTGCTAATGCAAAAAATTGTTGAGAATTTAGAAAACACATTGATTCCAAATAAGATTTATTCAGTTGGAGCACGATAAATCTTATAAAACTATAGTTAAGTTCACAAAGATAATCAAACCACCGGGATTTTATGTATCTTTAGAGGCACAACTTGAACTCCACACCTTGTTCAAAGTGTCATGACTAATTGTGAACCAATTAAATCTTAATTGTGAATAACTTTGAAAGAGGATCAGTGGGAAAAAATACACTAATAATGTTTGGGGTTGGCTATGAACAATTGTAATCAACCAAGTCATAAGGATTCACTGAACAAAACAAATAAATAACTGTCCATGTATAAAATTATAGATTATCTTGTTCAATCTCAAAAAATTAAATCATATTTAGTATGATTGAGTAGGTTGGCTCTACATCTTTGTGCTCTATTGTATTATCTATTTTTTATTATGTTTCTTGTTCTAGTCCTACCTGGGTCTAAATTATCTACTCTTTGATATTCTTTCTCCATGAAGATAAGATATATTGTTTTGTCATTAGTTTTCCCAGTAGTTCTGGGAATCTCGCCCCAAATATGTGCATGTTTTTGTTTGTTGTATCCCTATGTCTTTCTCCTATAGGGATGTTGTGTAAGGGACTAGATCACTCTAAATAAATTAAGTTCAATGAAAAAAATATCTAGTCTACAAGCTAAAAATGTCTTTCTATTGTTTGAAGTAGTAATTGCATAAGTGGTATCAAAAAATTTATGTATATATGATGGAACTAAGTTTTACAAGGGGTGAATTAGGCTAGGGCCCCATGGGGAGGCTTTAGGATCTATTTTGAAAGGGCAAGGGGTCTCATGAAGCAAAAAAATGCTACAGGATTAATTAGAATCTTTACCTCAACAATAGCATCCCCTACTTTTTAACTCAAAAACTTAAGTAGGTGCAAAAGGAGTGGGACTAGAAATTGCCCCACCATCTTAGGCTTTTTTTTTACCACTTGTCAATCATATGAAATTTTAAAATTATCATCAATTAATTTTTTATTTATTTACTCTACTCAATTGAATATGTAAAATAATAAAATTCACGAGACCACCAATTTCCATAAATATAGAGGCTTAAAATTTTAAGCTTAGACTATGCTACAAAATTCATGGGACCACCCACTGTAAAATAATCCTAAAAAATCTCAGTAGCACCCACTGATTTTTTTTAGGAATCCCCCCTCCATGGGACTTTGATGTAGGGGCATCGTGCTCCTTCAGTTTTGCTTGCTATTTTGATTTCAATTTTTGGTTGTTTTTGGTTTTGCGTTGGCAGTGCTATTTTCTTGGGGCTGAATTCTTAGCCTTGGTCTTGCTATAGACATGTTTCCTTTTCTTTGGTTGGCACACAAGATCCTAGCACGGTTGTTTTTCCCAAATCTATTCATGCTAAAGGGAGGAAAATATAGTTGACGACGGTTCTTGGGAAAAAAAAGGAGGATCGATTCTGGTGGGTGAGTCTCTACCTGTGATAAGAGGAAGAAGAATAGTATGAAGATCGATTTGATATTGGTGAGCAAACTGAACAGTTGGGTAACAAGAAGGTAATGATTTTAGTTTGGGAGTTCTTGCTAGTGATAAGAAGGATGTACAATGCTTGAAGAAGAAGAAAGGGGATCAATATGTAGTAGTTCAGCCTGTGCAAAGGAAGGTCGATGGTTTACAGTTGGTGAGAACCATCTGGTAATGCAAGAAATCAACTCAGGAGGCTGCATAGCTTGAGAGTTTGGGATTGGCAACAAGAAGAGGCATGCAAACCCTATCTCATGGGGAAAAGAAGATAGTGTGGGTAGAGTATAGGGAGGTAAGAACAGGGAGAAAGGAGCAGTGGAGATTGGATGAGGGTTGGCCATCCTTGTATTTATTTTGTTTTGCACAACCTTAATACACATTAAATTTTGTTTCCCTTTCCAATGATGCTTACAAATGTGGATTCCTATGAACATGAATAAGGAGAGGTGTTGTAAATGCTAAGACTCTATTTTTCTATATCGCTGTATTATGTTCTTTGAAGAAGGAATGAACTTGCATGTTTTGTCAAATGGGGGGAAACATTTTGGACTTTGTTAATTTCATGGTTGCTTGTTTTCTTTTATATTCTATGTTTTGGAAAGAGGAGAGAAATTGTCCTATTACTATTGCCTTGATTGTGAGTTGATTTCATTGTGCAACCTTATTCTTGCAGTGAACTGCCCTTGGTTGTTGATAATTGTTGCAATTTGTTTGCTATTCAAACAAGGCTTCCATCATTTGGTATCATAGCCTAAAAGATTTGGGAGATCCTACAAGGTCTAGGAAGAGGAAGTTGAGAGTTGCAAAAGGGTGATGAAGAAGTTAGTTATGTTCATAGATTCTCGGACATATATGTGTGTTGCAGAATGATAGGTTAATGAAAAGAACCTGAGAACCAAAAGACTGGGCAAAGGAAAAGAAAAGAGAAGCCCTAGGTGAGGTATCAAGCAGACAAAAGAGGAAGTATTAGAAGATGTAGCAACATACTAAGAAGGAAAGCATCAAAAAGAAACTCAATATGAAGAAACAAGATTCAAAGTTTGAAAGAGAAACGACAGAGTTGAGAAGAGATTTAGAGATTTGGGTCATCGTCGCTCAAGTTGAAAAATCTGGAATAAATGTCGCCATGGCTCAGGGATAAGAGAATATCCGTCCGGTCAGTGTCTCGAAATAAAGTGTAACAATATAGAAAAAAAGAAAGGATCACGTCGGGGAACGGTGAAAGTTACTAAATGAAACAACTTTATAACCACAAAGTGATCAGGATTCCCTCTCATTGTAAAGGACGAAAGATAAAGAGAAAAACTCTTTCCTGAAATGAAATAAAAGAAAGGAGAAAGAATCTAAAGGAAGCCGCAAATTATCACCGTCTGGTTTATTATGTTGAATGAATATGCTTAATGAAGATTAAAGTCAGCGGAATAACCAGAAAATGATCGCTTTCTCGGGACAAAGAAATTACGTCGACAAAGTGTAATAGAAACAAGTTAATGGTATGCAAATGGATAAAAACGTTCACCGATAGATCGCTATCGTAAGGAACAAGAAGATGAAGAGGTTATTGAAATGGAAACGCAAAAGGAAGAGATGTCGCAGTAATCAATGGAAATAAATTTAATAAATAATGAAGGTAATTATAGATATTGATTACCGTCATATGTAATCCGGAATCTCGCTCGTGGAAGATCCATGGATCTCGGGTCGGGTCATGAAGCTATCGGCATCGATCCGTCTTTCTCGAGTTGAAACATGATGGAGTTGTGATAACTCGTCGAACAAGGGATCGGAAATAGTAAAATTTTCCGATGAACAAAGAAGATGGAGTCAAGTGCAAACATCAAACCGAGACAATGGAAATAAACTGTGAGTAGTGAAGCTTATGATAGAGGAATGTAGTAATGTGAGACAAAGGTGAAAGGACCAGTCCATAAACAAAGTCATGAAAGACAAAGGATATTATAGTGCTCGAACCAGAACAAAATCAATGGCTGTCATAGATAAATAATCTCGACAACTTGGAAAAAGCTGGAGGAGAGTACATACAATGTGGAAGGTAAACAAGCTAATTTTGATGTTGATACTTTTGAATTTTGGAATGAACTTGTTGAAGGGAAGATTTAAAACAAGAAAATGCAAAGGATGTGGAACCAAACGGTGACGGTGATCTATATGAACGTGAGATGATGTTTTGGTGGTTTTTAGATGAAAAAGATATAAGAAGGAGGAGATACACAAATAAAAAGGGAAATAAACAAAAACAACTTGAAAGCATGATGGTTGTTCCAAAATAATGTTGGAAGACGCAAACTAAAAAAGTAGAGAAATGATTTCTGGCTGGTAACTTCATGTGCACACGCACATACTTCTTTTTTTCTCTTGGAGAGTCTGATGCAGGGGCGTCATGCTCCTTCAGTTTTGCTTGCTATTTTGATTTCAATTTTGGTTGTTTTTGGTTGCGCGTTGGTAGTGCTATTTTCTTGGGGCTGAATTCTTGGTCTTGCTACATACATGTGTCCTTTTCTTTGGTTGGCACACAAGATCCTAGCATAGTTGTTGCTCCCAAATCTATTCGTGCCAAAGGGAGGAAAATATAGTTGACAACGGTTCTTGGAAAACAAAGAGGAGGAGGATTGATTCTGGTGGGTGAATAATATGAAGATCGATTTGATATTGGTGAGAGAACTGAACTGTTGGGTAACAAGAAGGCAACAATTTTAGTTTGGGAGTTCTTGCTAGTGATTAGAAGGATACGGTGCTTGAAGAAGAAAGGGGACCAATATGCAGTAGTTCGGCTTGTGCAAAGAAAGGTTGATGGTTTATAGTTGGTGAGAACCTTCTAGTAATGCAAGAAATCAACTCAAGAGGCCGCACAACTTGAGAGTTTGGGACTGGAAACAAGAAGAGGCATGCAGACCCTGTCTCATGGGGAGAAGAAGATGGTGTGGGCAGAGTATAGGGAGAAAGGAGCAGTGGAGATTGGCTAAGGGTCGGCCATCCTTGTATTCATTTGTTTTGCACAACCTTGATATATATTAACTTCCGTTTCCCTTTCCAATGATGCTTGCAAATGTGGATTCTTGTGAACAAGAATAAGGAGGGGTGTTCTAAATGCTGACTCTGTTTTTCTATATCGTTGTATTATGTTCTTTGAAGAAGGAATGAACCTGCATGTTTTGTCAAATGGGGGGAAATGTTTTGGACTCCGTTAATGTCATGGTTGATTGTTTTCTTTTATATTTTGTGTTTTGGCAAGAGGAGAGAAATTGTCCTGTTACTGTCTCCTTGATTGTGAGTTGATTTCATTGTGCAACCTTATTCCTGCAACGAACTGCCCTTGGTTGTTGATAACCGTTGCAGTTTGTTTTCTATTCAAACAAGGTTGCCATCAGACCCCACCCTTAGATTACTATGTTTATTTTAAACACATAGCTGATTATGTGTTAACTATTATTTTCTATGTTGATGATGTTGAGAAATTGATCCTTAATATAACCAATAATTGAGATATCAGAAACCTCAAGACCACGAATCTAAATATATTAATGTTTGTTGTATTTAGAATGTTCGTAAAATAATATGAAAACCATAAACATGAGACAATAATTTATATTAGAACCCTTTTAGGAAAATAACTACCGGCATGAGAGATTTTACAATTATATTATTTCGAAATAGACTCCAAATATAATAAGTCCCTTCACACTTTTACCAATCTACAAACTATAGTGTACAATCTCCACAATAATGATTGAAAACATCACAACATCATCAAGAAAAATGGAATCAAACTATTCTATTAGCACAATAGACTAGAAGTAATCTTGAGTTTATCTCCGAGAATCTCAAAGATATTAATGCTTCAATTGCTCGTTGAATAATAATTGTCATGAAACTATATCTTTTCTATACCATGATGTTAGCATATTGCACATCACTCTAAATAGGACACATCTAAATGGATAGCTAATGAATCTACTTATATTCTCCTCAAAATACTTTGTCAAAGGTTGTTGACCAAACACACCTAAACATGAACATGTCTTCCTACACTATAACAAAAAACAAACCATAACTTATAGTAGTAGAGATAATATTTTTGATAGCTTATGATAACTTTGAACAACTCCTGGAACATAAAAATATCCTCATTTTTTCCACATACACCCTAGTAATGTTGCATGTGCACTTGCACTACTATACATACTATAATAAATTACTCAAGTCATGATGTTGTAGCATGTTCTTGACCAGATGACATGTGGTTGCTACCATAGCAACAATATGCTACAAGATCCCTCAATTTTAAATTGTAATGTCTTTTTCTATTACTTTATCTCCACATAGGTTTTCAACAATGTATTATCACTTACAATCAAACTTTTCAACAAGATCTTGAACAATCTAAATTGTATCCCACATAGGAACTCTTTATACGTGAATAACACCCCAAAGTTCTAATATTCTCCCACTTTAAATTTATTGTAAGATAATTTGTAGTATAAATTGAGAAGAAAAACCATGCATGGAAAAGTGATAAACCCATGGCATCCCTACACCACAAAAACATAGCATTAATTACAAGTTTTATAAAAAATGGTAATGTTTGCTTAAGTGTTAATTTTTTCCATATGAATTTTCCTTTCTTCAACCATCTCCCTAAAAATGATATTGCACATCTACATGACCAAACAAATTATACCTTGAATATCATGGTTAAGCATTGTGTGACTCTTAAAACCATCATTATAAATTGTTTGTAATAATATTTCTTTCTTGTAAGTATGTGTTAGAACCATATATAGACACTAAAATAATTCCTTGAATTATTATTATTACCCTATTATTATTTATTATCCATTATTATTGTTATTCTTCATTAATTATCATTATCATAATTTAATTATTATGAGCTAATTATCCATTTAATAAATTCATAAATTCATAACTATCCCTTCATCAGTTAAATCCATCAAATTAGTAACTTCCTCATAAAAAAATCTATTTAATAAATTTATAAATTCATAATTATCTTCTCATAAATTAACTCCATTGAAATAGAAAATTTCTCATTAATTTTAGTTAACTAATCCACATCTCTAAGTTAATTCCATAATCGGTGAAGTTAACTCCCGATCTATGATTGAATCTCAACCATCCATTCAATCTTATGAAAATCATTAATTGCTCCTTTCATTCATCATTTTCACCACCAACTAGACATACCTTTCATTTGCATAGAGAACTTCTATTTCTATTTGTTTTGCACATTGTGATTGTTTCTTAATTGTTTTGTTGGAAAACTAATTTGCTTCTATGGTTGAGTATTTTCTTTAATAAATTTAGATATTTAAGCTTTGTTGCATGTTTTCTTCATATTTGTTTGGAAAACTAATTTTCTTTGAGAAACCATACAAGCAATTGTAGGCAATAAAAATATCAAGGATGGGGAGATTATGTGTTATAGGATAAATTCAAGATCAATTGATTTGTTTGGTTGTTGAACATGGTCTCGATCATCATTCATTTGCAAAATTGTGACTATAGTTGGCTATCATAAAAGAAAAGAAAACTTGTGTTCTACATATGACATGTAAATATGTTTGTCTTGAATATCTAACATTCTAGCAAATCTACTTTGTTTATTGTAAATGAAGTATCAATTACATAAAAATTGGTTTTAGTTTTTCACATTTTTCTAAACACAAAATCTATAAAAATATTTGGAAATAAAATATTGTTTTTCTATGTAATTGTATGGTTTTTTTAAAAAAATTAAACATAAAACATATTTTTTTGACATAGTTATATAGAAAAAGTAAATTTAAAAAAAAAAAAAAAAAAAAAAACTTTTTTATATAGTTGGATGCTAAAATAAAAAATCATAAAATCAAATATAAAAAAAACCAAAACTAAAAATTAAAAACATTTTTTTTCTTTTCTTTAGTTAATAGCATATTATATATATATATATAGCCTTTAATCTTTTTATTTTAAGTTGATCATGTTTCTTGTGTACAGTTTGTTCTTTATTCCTCTTTGCAAGATGTTTGTTGAAGTCCCTCCGTATTAAAACTACTAATTGATTAATTGTAGGTGTTTGTATGGGCCAAGGAATAAGTCTTGAAACTATTGACTTGTAGTTTTATAAAATGATTTGCAAAAGACATTGATAATAGACCTTTTTTTCCATTTTCATATGCTTTGTCTTCTTTGCTTGTTTGTTGACATCAAAAATTGGGATCAAAGTTTTACCTTCGCATTTAGATTTGGATTAATCAATTTACTAGTGTCTTTTAATCTCAAAGTGATATCTTGCATATGCTCTTCTCTTGTGCTTTCATATGATCTTGAGGCTCAAAAACAATTATTATCTTCCCAAAAAAAATCAAGAGGCCTACCTTGGATTTCACCACAAGGGGACAAACTCTAATTTTTTAAAATTTAGGATTAAAATTTACCTTCACATTTAGATTTGGGATAATCAATTTACTAGTGTATTTTAATCATGAAGTGATATCTTGCAAATGCTCTCCTTTTGTGCCTTTATATGATCTCGAGGCTCAAAAATAAGTATTATATTTCCAAAAAAATTAGGAGGCCTACCTTGGATTTCATCACCAAGGGGACAAACTCAACTCTAATGTTTTAGCAAAGTAGAAATAGTGGGGGGTGAATATAAAGACACACCTCTTGAAAGGAAAAATTTTCATTCAAGAAAATCCCCCAAGAACTTTATGCCTTGGGGAACTGAAGGAGATGAGTGGTTACTTTCTCATATTTTTGACTTATTTTCCTTTCTTCACAAAATTAGGGGTCATATACCCTTGTGGTATATTGAGAAAATCCCTTAGAAGCTTTGTACAACCTAAATTAAGACCATCTATGTGGTAAATTGGATATCAATTAGTCCCAAGAAGCTAACCACATCATACTTCCAAGTGGTAGAGGTAGATTTAACTTTGGGCAAGGCTTTGGATTCCAAGGGAAGGTGTGCATAGGGGTCCATGACCTTGCATTCCCTAGCTACCCACAACCTTGGTAGATAGTATATTTGTGGGCCGAAAAATATTGACACTCCTTTTGTTGAATAAATTAGGGTTGTGAATGTGTCTTATTTTTTGAGTGTTGTGAATACCAAGTGCATATTTGTAGCCTTAAACCAAAGTCTAAATTTCTTAAAAACCAAAAAAAAAATTTCTTCTTTATTTTCTTAGTTTATGTTTTTTACTCTTGCTAAGGTTAGACATCCACCATCAAACACAAGTCAAGTTGGAATACAAAAAATCAACAAGTCCACATCATAGACATTAGGAACCATCCTTTGCATCAAAATATCAAACTCCAACTACCTCCAACCAAATCCTACATTCATAATCCAAATTATCCCATTGTCCACCCTTGTTTGGAAATTTGTAATCATGCCTCCATTTTATTTTGATGAGTTCTCTTATCAAATTGAAAACCCCTTATTTGATTATGATGATGATTTGAGCCTTGTTTATCAACCAAAATATGACCTTTATGACGATAAAACTCCTCCTTTGATAATGGTGATGACACTAGCATTGTTGATCAACCAAAATATGAGCCCTATGTTGATAATTAGATTCTTGTGGATTAAGACAACTTCCCTCAATCCTTAGGTGTCATTGCCTCAATAAATTTTATCACAAGCTTAAGTCGCCCATACATAATACCAAGAACTAGCTAACATAAGCTATATTGCTAATCCTCAATGCATATCCATTGGTTATCCTTCTCTACCTTTGACAAAGTAAACCCATCTTTCTTCAAATTCTTCTTTCAATGTCAATCCATATCCCAAATATTCCCTTCATAAGAGTGCCTTGTAGTTGTTGCCTCCTATTCTACTCCTTAATCCTCCAAACTAGTACGATTCATACCTTTCTAATCCACTCCATCCCAATCCAATCAATTCACATTTAAATATTTTCTCCAATGAATAATTTAACAAAGGATAATAATGTCCAATGCATAAATAAAGTTATGCCATCCCACCACTTCACTAATCCTATACCATCCAAACATCTTGTTGGCCATGCGGTACTCAATCCCAAATCCCTCACATACCTCAAATCCATTAATTCCAACATCCATATACATCAAATATCCTTATCCCATCCATGTGCACAACTCAAAGAGTCCTTCCACATACTAATTGCAAGCAACAAAAATTATAATCCTCCCTTATTTCATCCAAACAAATTTTCATGTGTCAATAACTTACTCAAGATCCTATCTATGATGAAGAAATCCTAGATCAAATACCATCATGCACTCCATCACCTATCAAGCTTACTCAAAGATTCCTATCCAAAATCCATTATTGTCATGTCAAAATCTTCATTCCATCAAACCTAATCCAATATTTGATCAAGATCCTATCTATGATCATGAAATCCAAGCTTATTCAATCTTTGATCAAAGATCCTATCTATGATCAAGAAATCCAAGATGATTCCCTCATCAATTTCTATATCATATGTGATCACAAAATTGACGTTGATCTCATCCATACTTCAATAACCTCAATTTCACAAGATGAGACATTTTCCTCTCTTAGACAAATAAACTATCAATAACTAGCATGGATCACATCAAATATGTTGATAAGCAGGCTACTATGGATCACATCAAAATTCCAAATGATGAAGCAACAACAAGCATGAATAAGGAGAAATTACTAGCATCCTATCAACTAGGATCATCCACTTTTGTCAAAGTAGGCTTTCTTGTAAAAGATAATAAAAAACATTATTGGTTCTCAGCCACACAAAGGTGGGTTAGCATCTTGTTTCTAAAATAATATTTTTTTAGTGTGGACATGTTACTTTATCTAACCACTTAGATTTTAGGACCTATTCACACCTTAGTCTTAAGCTTAATTAGGTTGTTTTTACTTTTTCACTCAATTCATAGAATTAAGACACTTGGCACAACCCATTAGCTTTAGGGATTTTTCCCTTGCTAATAATGAAAGGTTATTTTTTTCCATTGTATCATAAATGTAATTCATTTTTTTAGGCATAATAGAAATTTTATTTATAACACTTAATTTTGGAAGATTTTTTGGCTTTTATTGGTAGATTGTTGTACTTGTTTCATCAATTCTTCAACATGGTATCAAAGCTTAGAATTAGCAAACACCTCAATATTTGAGGTTTTTTGCCTTAGGCTATTACAAAAGACCTCTTGGAGTGAAACAAACCACGTTGTTGCATCCAAAATGCTCAAAAACCCTAGAAATATCGATCAAAACATAAAAAAATTAGAGTTCAATTTTTTTGGAGGTTTTTTCCAAGCTACAAAATTTATAAGCAAAAAATTGTACAATGTATGAATCTATATAGATCTATACACCATATGCTTCCATATCGTCTCTTCACCATCCTTGTAGAATAATAATGATTTGCATCATTTCTCTAGTGCTAGCATGAAAATCCAACATTATTATTTTTTGTAGTGGAAATTTTTTAAATTATAATGTTTAAAAAAAATTGGTTCTAAATTCTAATGTTTTTTTTAAAATTGATGGTCATATTTTTCATGGCAATGATTGTTTATTTTCCAATCAAAATTATGACCATTGGGGAGGGGCTTAAGTTCTTTTCCTAGCCCTTGGTCCTCTCACAACCACTACCCCTTGTCATGGTTAGTGCTAGGGATCTAAAAACCCCAATCCCACACCATTGGTGGCACAACCACAACTCATCATCGCCACCTTGCTTACCACTCAATCGCCACTAGAACTCCATAGTCATGATGCAAGGAGCCACTTCACTAGTTGACACCCCAATCATTACTAGATCTCAACTTGGTTGATATCCACTCACTACTAGGTCACTGCTAAAGTGAGTGTCACCACCGCCTTGCCACCAAATCACCACTACAGGGCTACTAGCCCCACGCATCTTGCCTAAAGGAGTTATTTTTTTATTTTTTTCTATAAATTGGGTGTACAGTATCAAACTTTTGAAAATAATTTATCATCAGAAAGATGGTTCCAAGTATTTCCATTGGTGCTAGGTTTTCTTCCATATTTTTCTATTGATGAGTTTTATTTCCTATTGAAGTCATATCTACATTTTACACTTCAAGACATAAATTTTGGCTTAGATATTTAGTTTTACAATTTTTGTATTATTGGAAAGTTGTTTTAGTGCTCTGGGTGCTGGCAAGAAGTTGAGTCCACTTTTTGGCCAAAAAGTGGAAGTGTTTTCCCTGATTTTCATCATTTGACACATTTGACCTTAAAATTTGAAGCACTTAGAGATGAAATCTTCAAAAAAGTCACTAATCATAAAATGTAGTACTTGGAGTCTAGTTTCCAAATATATAATTTATTTCAATACCTAGAATTGTACAAATTGAGTTTCAATAGGCGTTTCTAAAAACCACTATTTAAAAGTCATTTTTTTTTACCATACCATGCATGTGTACAACATCCATATTTTGACCTAAATTATAGTATTTTTCTAAATCCTTTTGGGAAAAGATTTGTGACTCATTGAAGCTTGTTCTCGATATTTTTTTGTAATTTTTTATTGAATATTTTTTTTTTGTTAATTTTTTATTAAGAGCATATTTAATGCGTTTTGAAAATAAAATTAGGTGTATATTAGCAGATATATAACTTATCATTTTTTGAATTTTTTTTTTTAAATTGAAAAGAATTGTCTAAAGTTTGTTCTCATGCAATCCGTTCATCAAAATGTTATGTTGATCAAAAGTTATTAAAATACTTAAAAAACCTGATAATTCAAGTTTATGGATTAGTTTCATTAGAAATTAATTGAAAAATAGAAAAAATAATCAAATTATAAAAAAATTTGCATATTTGGAATCTGCACTGTCTCATCTATAATAGGTTTTAATTTTGTCAAAAATTTTGCAAAAAGTTGTAAATTACCATATGTCCAAACTGGGGTATTTTTCTCTAACATTATTAGGACTGACCTTCAACTTGCCCGAGTCAAGACTAGGTTGAAGGCCTAGAGTTCGGATCCCAATGCTTTCTTAAAGCAAAATACAAGGAAAAAACACTGCCCACAAAGGAAACCCAATTTAAAATTTTGGAAAGCAAAGGATCCCATTTTGTAAGCGGGATCCCATTTGGTTCTACAAAAGCGGGATCCGTTTGAAAATTTTCAAAATAAAGTTACAAAAACGGGATCCCATTTTTAATTTAGGCTCGGGATCTTGAAGCTAAATGGGATCCCGTTTCTTAGAAAGCGGGATCTCATTTTTGCAATGCCGATTTTTTTTTTTGGCTAAGGCAAAAACTTCGACGTTTCGTGGACTCAACTTCTTGCACTTACCCCTCTACATAGTTCTTAGATCTATTTTTTAAAAAAAATTACCAAGTACATAAAGATTATATCTTAAGTGAAATCTTTTATTTTTTACTTTTCAATTGTCAAATTTGCAAAAGGGTTTACTTTGTCTTGTTGTGGGAGGATCAATTTCCTTCCTAGAGTCCCTTTAAGAATAAAAAATACTCAAAACTAGAATTTAGGCATTTTGCAAAACTCAAAATAACACATCATAGAAACCTCTTCTTTTGAGCACCTTGCACTGTATAACTATCATACTTGGAAATATTAGATGACTATATTACTCATTTCCAAGGGACTATGGTCTACATTAAATAATACTGCTGTTGCAAGATGGTGTGTGCCTTGGTCTCCTTGGTGCAGCGCGACGCTTGGGTTCGTGACATGGCTTAACTGCTTACCGTGGTTCTTGTATAAATCTAGCCATTGTATCGAGCATTAATAGGTCGATCTTTTGGTGCAACGACAACTACCAATGTAACAATTGGTATCAGAGCCGAGGTCACAGGTTTGAATCGCTCGCTTGTGTTGGGGGGGATTGTTGCAAGATGGTGTGTCCCTTGGTCTCTTTGGTGCAGCGCGACGCTTGGGTTTGTGACATGGCTTAACCACCTCCCATGAATCTTGTATAAATCTAGTGGTTGTATCGAGCATTAACAGGTCAATCTTTTAGTGCAACGAAAACCACCAATGTAATATCTGCATGTAAGTTCACTTAGGAATATGATAAATTTTCTCATATAAATAAGATGGATGAAGGTATGGGTCTTATAGCAGTTCATGTTTTAGACAAACTATTATTTCACACAGAGTCTTACATAACTCCTGAAAATATTTGGGATAAGTATAAGGAGTTGTTTGGTATAGTTAATGGATTCTAGGCATTACAGATTGAGGTAGAGTTGACTACATTGGTACTTGATTCATTTTCCTCTATTGAGGACTTTTTGGTAAAATTCAAGTCACTAAGATCACTTTTACATAGTTTTGGCAAGGAAAAGAATGATAAAGCATGCATTATTTTTTCCTATCTAAGATTTGAGAACCTTTTAGGTGTACTCTCATTATGGATGCATTGGGAGACACATTCACCGTTCCTCATTTGAGGTTTTTTGTGATGTTTGATATGGTAACATGCTAAGTTGACATAGTTAGAGTCACTTTCCAAGTACAAAACTAATGCATTGGTGGCCAAGTCATCCAAGGGAAAAGGTAAGATGACACAAAAGCCTAAGATAGAATCTACATTAGGCAATGAGAGTTCCTCCAAGCCTAAGAAAAAGTTAGATAAAAAATGCCAATCCGCACCCAAAAATAAAAGAATATTCTAAGCTTGCTAAGTCTTCCTCTAAGGATAAGAATAAATTAGGAGATCCTTTCAGTTTTTGTGGCAAAGAGAAACATGTAGTTACCAGATGTTAGAAGAGAGTAAGCATTGAAGGAGGCCATGTAGCAACACACCATTTCACCCTCTAAGTCTTCTTCTACTAGCATAGGAAAAGGTCATGCACTTTTAGGATTGGTTTTATCTTCAAGACACAATTGGATTGTAGATTCTAGAGCCTCCCATCATGACTCATTGTTCCAATTTATTTGATTCTCTCTTTTATAGCAATACTTCTAAGATTGTAATGGGAAACTCTTCATACACTTTAAATTTTTGGGTTAGGGAGTATATAGATTACCAATGGTTACATTAAAAATGCTCTCCTTGTTCCCAATATTTTTTAAAATATTCTCCATCTATTAGATATGTCATACTAGTGAGTAAGATAGTTGAGTTTTTTCCCAATGATGTTGTCATTCATGATCTCCATCATCCAGATATATTTATTGTTTCACATAAAGATTATCATGAGTTCAAATTATACAGGTTTCATGCTTTTGAGTCATCTAATGGTTCATGGGAAATTGCCCATGTAGATTCCTTGAGTAAAATTTGGCATGAAATTTTTGGTCATGTCAACTACAAGTATCTCCAATATTTGAGTACATAGGAGATGGTACTTTATCTTTTGTCGCAGTTGTGTTCTTGGAAAAATATCATCAAGAGCCCTTTCAAAAGGGCAAGGCCCATTGTGCTTTTACCTTATTGGAGTAGGTACATAGTAACCTTATGTCCTTTCCCACTCCTTTTTTGGGAGCCAAGTACCTAAGAGATTCTAAGTCTATTTTCAATGTTCTTTGTTACTTCCTATTTACTATTTTGTATCTCATTTTTATTTTTTCATCTTTTTCTAATTTTCCTTGTTTTCATTTTCCAACCAATAAATATATATATATAGGTTTAAGATAGTATTAAATTATATATTACACTCTTAGACCAACTACACTTGATACTATATTTATGTGTTGCCTAGTTCTTTAGTGTATAGTATTATTTTGAGCCTTCATTGGATCTATGCAATGGGTGTTATACCTTTCACATTTCATCAAACTTGGAATTTATTCATAATAACAATATGTGTAATAGTAGTCAATGATAATCCTTATCGATATTGTCAAGTGGTTGAAAAATAGAATATCTTAGTTCTTCCTAATCAATAGATTAACCCAACATAACTATTTAGAATTTATTCCCCTCCATTTATACCTCACATTGATCCTATGGATGATTATAGTTCTCTTGATTTCACACCTTAATGTGCTAAAGAATATAAATTGAATGATCAAGTGTTGACTCTTCTAATGGTTTACCTTCTCATTAGAATGACAAGGAATTTTCTATTCTATAAAAGATTAGTTATAA
>VDFB02008376.1:0-26915 GCA_007258455.2 Sequoia sempervirens
CTCACTGCTTGAAATAAGGACTCACTATCTAGAACAAGGACTCACTATCCAATAGGGCTACAACCAGGAGGGTTGACTACCATAGAGATACAAAGAAGAAAAAGAAGACTTGTTACAAAGAGACTATAATCCCAATGCAACAAAGGATTCCACCATAGTCACTAGATCAACTTGCATGAATGATAGAGTTATCCTTCTACTCACTGCATCTAGAAACACAACATTAAGCTTCGCAATGATGTCCAATACTCTCAACACACAAACTCACTGAATAGAATCAATGTTGCACAAAACTACACTTTCTCTTTTCTCTTATCACACTTCTTCTTTGCTCTTGTATGTATTTACATTGCTAACTCATCTTGTATTTATACCATCTTCAACTTTGAAACATATCCAAAGTTGGCTATCCAAATCCAAATTCAAATTAGGTTAGCACCAACACATCCTAGGGTGGAATTAGAATGAGGGAAACCCAAACACACGCTTCATAGGGACCCAAATAGATCCAACATGCTTCATCATTCTCGAAAGTAGTATTTCACACAAGGTCGGCCACACCAGTGTAAAACACATAGAACCATTAAGCATGAACTTTTCAAATGTCAAAATTAACTCAAATTTAGAACCACACATCATAAGACTTCAGCAAAGGGAAATCCGAACCAACACCATTTCTCCTGGACCTCAACCAGAAACATAGAAAACCATAGTTCATAATTGGTGAATGCAACTTGCATTGTACAATGAACCATTAACCAAAAATCTAAACGTAGCACCTTCTCACAACCATGAACAACATATCTGAACTACACAACCACACGAGCAAATCTGGACCAAAACTCAGAGTGACCATTGAAGACCTGCAACATATCTTTATTACAATTTTCTCAATATCCTCGACATATACAACCAATAGCAACTAGTGAATAACCAGCTGACCAGTTGACATCAATGACAACACCATCAATCTTTCCATTCTTGCAACAATCTCCTCTTTTGTCATTAATGGAAACACATGATGTGAAAAACCATCAAAGACAACATAAAAGCTCTAAATACACTTTTCTAATTCTCCCCCTTAGAAGATAATTTATTTTCCTTTCACATACTTCTTCTCCCAAACTTTCTTTCCTTTTTCATATGCATCTTCTCCCCCTTTGACATCAATGGAAAAGGAAAAAGAATACTTTCCATTGATTTCTCCTTTAACATGAAAAACAAAATACTCACAATGACAACACCTGATACTACCTACTCCCCTTGAGAGGTAGCCACCAAAACATCAGTCCAGAAGAAAGATAGATCCATAGATCCACCAAAATGATGCATCTTTATATGTATCTAGCTTAGGAAAGGAGGGGCAATAACCCCCAACTGCTCCCGGAGATACTCAAAAGTATCTTTAGGAAGAGCTTTCGTGAAAATATCAGCAACTTGATCCTTCGTCAGAACATACTCAAGATTTACTTCATTCTCCATGACCTTCTCTCTAAGAAATGATATCTGATAGATATATGCTTCATCCTCGAGTGCATCACAAGATTCTTTAAAATGTTAATTGCACTTGTATTATGACAGAAAATAGAAATGGGGTCATCATATATTACTGTGATATCTTTCAACGTATGTTTCATCCATAGAACTTGTGTACAACAAGATGTAGCATCAATATACTTAGCTTCAACTGTAGACAAGGAGACTGAATCTTGCTTCTTACTCGACCATGCCACCAATCTACATCCAAGAAAGATGTTCCACCACTTGTAATTTTCCTATCATCTACACATCCACCCCAATCTACATCTGTATAGGCACTAAGTGTAAAATCAGTATCTTTAGGATACCACAATCCATAATTCAGAGTGTCATTCAAATATCTGAAAATTCTCTTAACATCAGCAACATGTGTTTCCTTAGGGTCATCTTGAAACCTAGCCACAAGATAGACAACATGTATTATATCCGGTCTAGTAGCAGTCAAATACAATAGTCTTCCAATCATAAATCTATACTTGCTCTGATCAACATTAGGTGAATCATTAGATTTTCCCAATTTGCATCTAGTCACCATAGGAGTACTTTCATCCATCCCAAACTTCTTCAACAATTCTCTCACATACTTAGACTATGAAATGAAAATTCCCTTCTCTATTTGATTAATCTATAGCCGAAGAAAGAAATTCATTTCCCCAAACATAGACATTTCAAATTCTTTCTGCATTTCTTCCACAAACCTCTTGCACATATTTTCATTTCCTCCAAAGATAATGTCATCAACATAAACTACTACAATCAAGATTCTATCATTTTCAATCTTAAAGTACAAATTACTATTTATCGTACCTTTGTTAAAACCTTGTTGAATAAAATTCTTATCTAACCTCGCATACCATGCTCTAGGAGCTTGCTTTCCAAACTGACAATTCCTGCAAATAACATTAATAGGCTTTGTAATTCTTGGTAAATCTCTCACAGCTTGAACAACACTGATCCTTGCTAAGTTATCAAAATTCATGTGACACATTCTCCTATGCCATAACCAACTATCATTAATCTGATTTATAAAACATTATCCATCAACACCCTTAAGTTGATAGATATTCCCTTTAGATTTATTTCCCATAGCAATCAATGTTCTAGATCCTTTCTGGATCTCACATCTCTCATCCTTGAACACAAGATCATATCCTTTTCTACAAATCTAACCAACACTCAACAAGTTATGCCTTAAACCCTTAACATAGTAAACATCGTCAGTATGATGCTTTCCATCAAAATTTATTGAACCTAACCCATAGATTTTAGCACTAGTATCATCTCCAAACATAACCAAGCCTCCATCATATTTTTCAAGTTTAACAAACTTACTTTTATCATCCGTCATGTGATGTGAACAACCACTATCAACTACCCAAAAATTCTTTTATTGTTTAGCATGTAGGGAAGATATAACCGTACCTTCATTTTTCTCCTTCTGTGGAGGGATTTTTTTACCTATCTTAAAGAATTAGCAAAATTAGGTTCATCCTTAATCTCCAAGAACAAGAATTCACATCATCAAGGTCTTCATTCTAAATCCCTCATTATATATGGCCTTAAAGATTCTCATTCACATAATAAGCTTTGTTAATCTTTCTTCCTTTTCTTTCTCATATCTTTGTTTATTTCTTTTTGTTCTTTCCGCACACTTCGGTAAACATAATGACCTCATTTCTCCACAACTAAAAGCATTTAAAGTTGAACCTACCTTCATACTTACTTTGAGCCTTTTCTCATTCTCTTCTACAGTTAGCTTCGCGATTTCATCGTTTTTCTTTCTGTCCTGATACTCAACTTTTTAGCTTTAAAAGGGCCTCTGATTTTTGGTAACCCATTCTTTAGACTCCCCTGACTCTACTCATCTCATAAGATGTCAAAAAGCCCAATAGTAGAGATCCCAGTACGTGTCTTCTAATCTACAGCCCCTCAATAGCACTCTCACCTTCTCACTAGAAGCATCAAGAAGAGTTCTAAGAATCTTTTACAATCTCGACATCTTATAAAGCACCAAGTCCTTGCATTTCGACCACTATCTCATCCAATATCTATACATAAGCTTTAACATTCTTATCTTCAAACATATGTAGAAGATCAATTTGTGTCTCTAAATTCTTTAGTTTCACTTCTTTAACTCTTTCATCACCATCATGCACTCTTTCCAAAGCATCCCATACTTCCTTAGTTGTTTTCAAATTTTGAACCTTAATCAACTTGAAATGTACCAGACTATTCATTAAGATGAACTTCTCAGCCTTTATTGTTTGCTTCATGTGCTTGATCTCTTTGAGTGTAAGCCTTGGACCTTCTTTTCATTAGCAGGAGTGCGTAAGGGATTTCTTTTGTAAGCTTTCTCCACATTATATCCGCAATACTCCAGATATTCTTCAATTAATAATTTTCAAATACCATAGTTAGTTCCATCAAACCCCAAATAATCAAAAACCATTTTGTCAACCATCCTAGACCTTCCTCAAGCAGTTAGGCTCTTCACCAAGGAACCTTGCACTATGATACCAATTGTTGAATAGGACAACTAAAGAGGGGGGTGATAAGTTGTCACAAAATTAAACCTTTAATTCAATCACCGGAACTAAAAAAATACTACTTAAATGATTAATCATTAAATGCCAATGCAAAACTCAAATCCAACAATATAAACAATAATAATAAAACCAAATTTATGTGGAAACCCAATAAGGAAAGACCACCTGCGAGGATTAACTCACACTATAGAGAATATCAAACCGACACAAAAGGCTTCACTACCTAAAAATAAGGACTCACTATCCGTAATAAGGACTCATTGTCCCAACGTGCTACAACCCGAGGGCTCACTACCATAGAGATACAAAGAAGACAAAGAAGACTTGTTACAGAGAGACTACAATCCCAATGCAACAAAGCGATTCCACCACACACTTGATCAACTTGCATTTGAATGATAGAGTTAGCCTTCTCGCCACTACATCCAAAAATTACTACATCCAAAAACTCAGCATTAAGCTTCAAGACCGATCTCCATCACTCTCAAACACACACTCACTGAATAGAATCAATGTCGCACAAAACTGCACTTTCCCTTTTCTCTTATCGCGCTTCTTCTTCACTCTTGTATGTATTTCCATTACTAACTCATCTTGTATTTATACCATCTTCAACTTTGAAACATATCCAAAGTTGGCTATCCAAATCCAAATTCAAATTAGGTCAGTTCCAAAACATCCTAGGGTGGAATTAGAATGAGGGAAACCCAAACACACACTTCATAGGGACCCAAATAGATTTGACACACTTCATCATTCTTGAAAGTAGTATTTCACACAAGGTCGGCCACACCAATGTAAAAAACATAGAACTATTAAGCAAAAACTTTCCAAAATTTGAAATTAACTCAACTTTAGAACCACAAGTCATAAGAATTCATCAAAGAGAAATCCAGACCAACACCATTTCTCCCAGACCTCAACTAGAAACATAGAAAACCACAGTTCACAACTGGTGAACACAACTTGTATTGTACAATGAACCATCAACCAAAAATATGAACATAGCACCTTCTCACAACCATGAACAACATATCTGAACTACACAATCATAGGATCAAATTTGGACCAAAACTCAAAGCGACCACTAAACACCTCCAACATATCTTTATTACTATTTTCTCAATATCCTCAACATATACAACCAACAACAACTAGTGAATAAAAAGCTGACTAGTTGAAATCAATGACAACACCTTCAATATTTCCATTCTTGTAACAATATATGCTAAAATAGGTTTTCAAGATCATCCTATGCCCTCCTAGGGCATTAACTCAGTTTCAAGCCTTTCACATGCCTTATTATCATGCAAGTGCTAGTTAGAATGAGAAATGATAGTTCCAAGTATCTAGGGGTTTGAGTGACCCGAACGAAAATTTGAAAGAATATAGGAGCAGTTGGCAAGCATATAGGAGTCATCTTAATAGCTTCTAAAGCAAGTTAAAAAGACCAAAAGGTTAAGGCTCTCAACGTAAGTGAGTGCAGTTTTCCATCTTCTAGGTGGAGTTGAAATTGTCAACTCAAGCAAGTTGAGGTCATTCAATAATCTTAAAAGCCTTTCATATTTTCTCTCCAATGTTGGATAGAGAAAATAAAACTTAGGACCAGTTTAGTGTTAGTTCTTAAATATTTGAAAATGCATTGTAACTAAAAGGGTTTTTCTATCAAATATTGTTTGTAACTAAGCAAAACCAATCACTCCATGGTTGGAAAATTATTGTAACACCATCATTTTCAAGTAAAAGAAGAACATTTTTTAGGCTTATTCCACCATAACATACCTTTTGATCAATAAAAGAAGTTATTTTTGCCTACTCATAGCCGTGCACTGTTCATTTTTTCTACAAAAATAATTAATTTTATCTTGTGATAAGTAATTATCCTTGATTTATGTCTCATTTTTCTTTCCCTTTTATAGTAGTAATCTATTTGTGTGTCATGGTTTGTGTTTTCTTATTGTTTTATGATAAGATTCAGTTGTGAATATTATTCCTTCTAAACATTGTTGTAGCATCGAAAATTGTACTCCATTGTAGGTGATAGTCTAATTTCACACTTGGTTTGGACCTACTTTAGTGACCCTTGCATTTATGCATTTTCAACATCTAACTAAGCCCTAATCTCCTAAATTATACATTCTGAGGCTTATTTTATCATTTCTAACAAATTGCAAGTGAATAAAAAATGCATTTATCTAATTTTTTTACCCCTGACACCTTAATTTCCAAAACATAGGGCCAAGACTAGGACACTCTTGGGAGGATCTATCCCCCTATATAGCCACCCCCACCATCTCTTTTATAGATTTAATGTAGGTTCGGATTTGAAGACAATTTTTTTTAGGACAGGCATCAGAGAGTAGGAAGAGAGCTACACGTTCAAGTTTTCAATTCTAGAAGAGACATACAAGGGCATAGACGCCCTTAGGTAGCTTTTTCCTCCTATTCAATTCAGATCCAAATTTATATGATAGGTACACAACACTTTTCCCTTCCCAAATCTTCCTACAAATCTCTGTTACAATCTATCAATTGTCATAATATTGCATTTTTTGTAGAGGACACATAGTCTAATTAGGTTAATCAAGGAAAATCAATCCCAATACATTTCCAAGGCTCAAACGGATTAGATCCAGGTCTAATTGACTCACCTTCATGGTTGAAAGTCAATCTAAACACATTGTTGATTTGCATCCTAATGTACCCTTGAAAAAGGAGGAAATTAATCCTAGGTTTTATACATTAAACTTAGGGTGCTATTTTTCTTTGTTAGAATTATTATAGACTCAAAAAACCTTTCTATGAACTACTTATGCAAATATGTCAAAACTTGAGTTGTGCATAGTTTTTTAACTTCTTTAATCATATTGTGCATATTAAAGAAAGTGCAAACCACTCAAAAATTTTGGTGTAACACCTCCTTTTAGGTTTTTTAGGTCCAGTTTCATACATAGTTTCCATCCTTTTTCCTGGCAACAATAGTAGAGTAGATTAGTTTTAGGTGCTTCAATAGGGAACTAGCCACCTTTGGAGACCAACTTCATTTCACCATAGCCCACACTTTGAGAAGTCATCCCATATTTCACTATATTACTAAGTAATTTACTTGGAAAGGGTACAAATCCAAGTGACAATAATAACTTTATCCCACCTATTATTTAGATGCATTATTTTTTCTTGATTTGTCTTCTAATGTAGATGGGTCTATAATTATAAAGGAAACCAATTTGGATGGTAGGCTTGAGAAGTATAAGGAAAATTTAGTGGCTAAGGGATAATTTCTAGCTTAGGGGAATGGATGTTGGTGAGACCTTATCTCCTATTATAAAGCTTGAAACTTTAAATCTTTGAATCTATTATTGTGTTCAATTGTAATGTCCTATTTCTATTCAATCTAGGTCTATACATATTAGGTTTATACTTGTGTCTTCGTTATTTCCAATTTTTGTCTATTTTCCCCTTCTTGGTATGCATTTTATTTTAATTTCACTCCTTCCTTCTACATGTCATGGTTTTAGACTTCTCTTTCCTATCACGCCTTCCATATATTGTACACCTTGCCATTGTTTTTTAGACTTCTCCATCCTGGCATGCCCATTGCTCGACCCTTGAAACCTAATCCTTTAATTAAGTCTTGTGTTATGGTTGATCCCTTGATCCTTGATATTTATAGCTATGTTTCCATCTCCCTCCTAAATTCCCAAAAAATTTCATGATTATTTTTAGTATTCTATTATTTGCACCATTATTTTCATAGAATTTTCCACCATGATCATTATTCAAACTTGAAGTTGTGAGTGTGCAAGCAGGCTGACTAGTTTATTTATAGAGGATATAAGAGAGTGAGCCATAATCTTAGCCAATCCATGACCTATAAATTTTGTATTGATTTGTATGTCTATGTTGAATTCTTGGATCTTATTTATCCATTTGCATATTCATCATGTGACCTCCCTCTGTGTGAAAATATCCTTTATTGCAGCATGTGGAACATAGGAAATTATTTTTTCCCTAATAGATAAGGTATGGAATTATTTATAGTTTAAACCAAAGCATAAGCCTATTTATCCATCATATCATATTTCAATTTAGTTGTTTGAAGGGATTTTCTAAAGAAAGCAATCATTTTCTCAAATTATTCATCATTTTTCTGCAATAAAACAACACCTATAGTATGAAAAGAAGCAAAAGAGAACAATCAAAGAGGATTTGAAAAGTTAGGAGACTTAAGCATAGGGGGTTGCTTGACATCTTTTATATTTTGGAAGGCTTGTGTAGCCTCATCTCCTTACAAAATTGATTCTCCCTTTTTTAACATTCTAGAGATTGTTTTGGTTGTCTCTACAAAATTTGTGACATATCTCCTAACAAAGTTAACCTGCCCAAAGAAATATTGTATATTCATTTAATTGTTTTGGGCAAAGGGATTTTTTCAATAGTTTCAACTCTTTCTCGATCAATTATGATTCCATCTTTACACACTATATGGCCCAACAACTTTCCTTTTGTTACCCCCAGAAGGAAATCTAGGAGCACATCTAGTGAAAACTCCAAACAGTAGTGCCTTCGGTAACTTTCATTTTGATTAGGTTGCCTCAAAGACACATACAACTATGTCCAAATGCGGAACAAACACAGTTCATTTCCCACATTGATCCATTTAAGAGAAACACATGTAAATTCAACAGCAAGCAATTAACAGATTCTACTACACAAATCAACATATGTGAAAGATGAAACAAAAACTAAACACAAAGATTTACGTGGGGAAAATCCTTTCGGATAAAAAACCCCACACTCCAAAGATCGAGCCATTGTATTATTCAGCAACAAAATAGTTACAATACAATTTCAAGCTCTTAGCCTTTTCAGAGATTACACCTTGTTCATTCTGGATACAACTGGTAGCAACAGATATCCCTGTACAGTTTCTGATCACCCTCTCAAACTAAACAACCTTCGCACTGTTACAATATCATCACATATATAGTGCAGATCAACTTAAGAGAAATCAGAAACATGCTTCTTGATCAGGAGCTCTCTCTTCTCCTCTGTTTAGGCCTCAAGGCCCTCGGCCATTCTACTAGCCTCATGACCTTTTCCACTATTAGCTCATTTTTCTTCTTTCTTTTCGGCTTCGGCTCTATGAAACGGTTTGTTTCCAACTGTCGAATCACAATTGTCGAATCATCCAGCTCAGAAACGGTTCACATTCTGCTTTCTTTGATTTGTCCACATCACACCATGTCGGACAGTCTTCACTCGGTCAACAGCGATCAACTTGTGTCGCATGTCGGTGAGACACTAGAAGTGTCTCCCCGATGCCACAAGACCCGATTACACGTTGTCGCCAAGAGTCGTCTCCATCGGAAAGAGGTTCCACCGAGCTCACAAGTTACATTGACCTCAACATGCACATCGGTGAGACTATCGCTATCGCCAGGAGATCACATCAAGTCTTCAAGTCATGCCGAAACCCATTGTATTCCTATCGGCATCCATCTATCGGCAAGACTATCGTCTTTCGCCAAGACGTCACAATGAGCTTCATGTTATACTGATCTCTGAACAATCGCCAAGAGTCATGCCAACATCCAAGAAGCATCAGCCAAACCATTGCTAATCGACAAGAGGTCATACTAAAGTCAAAGAGTCATGCCGACAACAGGATTCCCATTGGCAAGACAAACACCTTTCGCCAAGACATCACCTTGCAAGTTCTAAGTCACCCCGAGTCTATCTTGTCAGCCAGATTTACCGCTTTCGCCAAGACTTCATACCGAAGCCTTTAAGTCACATCGATGTGTTCCACTATCGGCGAGAGAATCAACCTTCAACAAGACTTCTTACTGAGGCTTCCATGTTATCCCGAAACAACTATTTGCCAAGAGTCACACCGAACCAATGACCCCACATGTCAGTTTGCGGAGACTTCCGATATTCGATGAGGCATCATATTGAAACAAGTCTTTCGGCCAAGGGTCTCCCGATGTCTTCGAGTGTTACATTGTCGCCAAGACAATCCTTTATCGCTGAGACTTCACACTGAGATCCTTAAGTTACTCCAAGTGTCCATCAGTGAGACATATCACTATCAGTAAAACTTCTTACTGATCACCCAAGGGTTTCCCCGAAAGCTCCAACACTATTGTCGAGACATGTTACTTTTAGTAAGACTTGTCACCGAGCTACCATAGGTTATCCCGATGACTTCAATGCATATCCCTATTGGAAAGACCTTCCAATGTCACTGGGACTTCTTCTCAATTGTTGAAGTCAGTCTGAAGCCCTCGGTCGCTATGAGTCTCCTCAACGCTCGATTGAATGGCCTATCAGCCAGAGATCTCCACGCGGTGAGAAGTTACAATGACGGCTTTATGTCACAGTGATAGACTCCAAAGTGAAAGAGTTTGGCAAGAATTTTGCAAGGTCATAGTGACTAGAATATTTCACAAGGTTCCCAAACTGCCAGTTTTCCAGACCAAAGAAATGTCACACTGACTTTGCTCTTCGAGAGGTTCCAACCAGAATTACCTCAAAAGAAAGTAAATTTAGATGTATTTTAGATGTGGATTTGTTATCATCAAAAAAGCCTAAAGAAGAAGTGATCATTCCTTTTATATTCCAAACCATGATCCATTGTGCCATGGATATACCTTGGTACTCATTTTTCTTCTTTCCAATGAAATATCTTTGGTTCTTTCATGAAACTTGAAACATAATTAATAAAATGGTGATATTTAATCTATTATAACTTAATTAAATCAAACCTATAATCATTTTTCAATAGAGAGTTGCATTTACCCGAGGAGATAGATCATATAATGATAACTACAATCCTAATTCCATAGTTTTAAACATGAGTTTGGAATCCATCATTCTAAACTTCTTTAAAAGCAATGTCCTAGTGTATTTTCTTTCTGATACAAAGAGATGGTGATTCATTTTTGTACCTCTAAGCAAAGAAAGTAGTGTAGTAGCTCAAGATCTATGATATCAAATTTCTTCTTGAAATAATTTATGTTGTTTCAGATAATGTTTTTGAGCTTCCTATGATGACTAGGTCATCAACATAAATATTAATAATCACAATCTCCCTTCTTTTTCCTTAAGATGGAGTTTTGGATCATATTGATGTCTATTGAATTCTTGTTGTAGTATATCTTCATCAATTTTAGTATACTAGGCTCTAAGAGCTTGTTTGAGACCATAGAGAGACTTAAAAAAAATTCATACCTTTTCTTATTTACAAGGTGTAATGTATCCCTCTAGTTTTGTCATATATACCCTCTCACTAAGGTATCCATTTAGAAAGACACTCTTTACATCCATTTGATACAAGTTCCCTTCAAATTGAGTAGCTAAAGAAAAAATCATTCTGGTTAGTTTGATCTTTGTTGTGGGAGAAAATATTTCCTTGTAACCAAACCCTTCTTTCTGGGTATATCCCTTAGCTACAAGTCTAGCCTTCTTATTTATATTTCCATTTGTCTTATACTTGGTTTTGAAAATCCATTTACATCCAATGGCTTTCTCACCTAGTGGTAGATCAACCATCTACCAAGTTTTATTTTTCATTAGGGATTGGAGCTCTCCATCCATAGCCTCTTTTGAAGTCTTCTTATTCTAGTGATTCCTTAATATTATATGGAATAATATTATCAACTATTGGAATTCATCTAACTTTGCATTGAAAACAGTATTAGTATACCACTTGGGTATATGTCTTGTGACACTTGTGGGTGTTGTATTAAATTAATTATCAACATTCCCATTACTTTTTTCATCCAAGTTAAATTTTGGATCAAGTGATGACATGGAAAGTGAACTTAACTCACTCTTCTCATAAAAAATGACAATTTTGCTAATATATATCTTATTTTTGGTATGATCCATAAAACAATAGACCTTAGACTCACTATTATAGCTAAGAAAAATAAATTTTATGGAGTTTTCATCAAGGTCATTTCTTTGTTGGTTAGGAATGTACCTACAGGTATGTTGTACAACTAAATACACAAAGATAATATAAAAAATAATCTTGACTAAACATTATCCATGAAGCATCATTGACGAGTATCTTAAGCCCCAATAACTTTATCACACATTAATCTCCAAAGTAAAACCTAGTCAAATATTAAAAGTTATACATGTAATTTTTTTTCAATATTTATTTTCTAATACTTTGTCATAGGATTATTTTGCAAAATTTATAGTATGAGATATTTCCTTTCGACCATGGCTTTTATAATTTCATGTCTCATTTATTTGGGTATGTGCGGGATCATCATGGAAAAAATAGGCCCTTAAGTGGCAAAAAATAGAAAAATCAGAGTTAGGCAACTTGACTTAAAAATTTGAATAAGTTATCTATATTATTTCAAAAATATGTAAGAATAGAATCTATAGAAAATTGAATGTATTTTTCTAAACTACTAGGTTTTTTAGAAAGAGATCTATTTGGTGAAAATTTAAAATTTCAATGTGAGTACTTAATTTTAGGAAAAATAAGAAGTAGGTTAATGTAGACCACCTAACCACAATAAAATGATAATTATTTTTTATAATATTTTAGATATAAGTAGAGGACTCATGTCAGATGTGATGCATTTTTTGTAATTTTTTCCAAGTAAATAATTAATTATGAATTTTTATTACAAATTTTAAAAATATAAAAACTCATATGTCGAACCACCTTAACTTGGTCAAAACTTCATGAAATTCATTTTTTTTAATCCTATAGTATCACGAGTATGGAATGTGCATGTTTTGGATTCAATAAATGTGATACCATTTGAAAGCTATAGATATTTTTCAATCAGCCTATCAATCAGGACTTTAGTCATAATTCAAAAAGAAAATGAATAATAATTATTTATTAAATTTAAAGTAAAGCATAATTTATATTGATGGAAAGCTGAGAATCTCCTTTAGAAACCCTTTTTGTTTCATCAATCTTGGGTAAAAAAAAATTTGTCAGCCACATACCCATCATTGCCACTTTTTGGCCCATCATGATCCACCGCACATACCATTTGCTTCATTTCCTTCCTACAACTAAATGAATAATTTGTAATATTCTCCACACTACTATACATAGATAATAATATATACTACTGGTTATCGAGAAATAGAGAATTTAGCTACATAGTGAGTGAGGATGGAATTTTATGGTCCTTGTCATACTCTTTGAATCCATTAGTTTCTCTAGAGATTTATTCTAGGGATTTTTCATTTGTTTTAGGCACCAAAAACTGTTAAAATAAGAAAAATTTGTATTTTTATATTTCTAGTTGGGAATGTTTTCCAACATTTATGTTTTAGTTTTTGTTGTCAATGGGAAAGTTTCCCATGGCATTTTTGTTTTAGCTTGTTTGAGTTGGGAAAGTTTCCCAACATGACTATTGGAAAAATTTTAAGTAGTTGTTGTTTTATGTATATATATCTATCCTTTTTTCTCAATAAAGTGAAGACATTGGCTACATGTTTTCTGAGTAAATATAATGTTTATAAGCTCCATGCCTTGTGAATTTAATCATGATTTCATTATTGAATATTATAATTTTTGTTTTAGTCGTGTACTAGCATTTTTTGTTTTTTAGTTGATTGTTTCTAACACATGATATCAAAGAAGGTTTGAAATGGAAATGAATGCTAATAGTACATAGCTGCAAATTCCTAAATTTAATAGGAAAAACTATGATTTTTGGAGTTTCCAAGTGAAGATTTTGTTTAGATCATATGAGCTATGGGATTTTGTGTAGAATGGGTATTAAGAATTGGTAGATGCAACAACATTATCATCAAACACAAAAAATCAAAGAAATTTATAGGAGAATAATTGGAAAAAAGATCATAAAGCATTATTGTTCATTATGTAGGGTCTTGATGAAACTCTCCTTCCAAGACTTACAGTTACTTTGACAACCAAAGAAGCATGGAATCTTCTTGCACAATCATTTCAAGGTACATAAAGAGTAGGAACAGTTCATTTACAAATGCTTAGAACTTTTTTTGAAATTTTACAAATGTTAGATTTTGAAAGTTTAGGAGATTTCTTTACTTGTACAATGGGGATAGTTAATTAGATGAAAATAAATGGTGAGGTTATTACTAACCAAAAAAATATTAAAAATATTTTAAGAATTTTTCCTACAAAATATGATCCTGCAGTTATAGCTATTGAAGAATCAAAATATCTAACATCTTTATCTATAGATGAGCTTATGGGTTCACTGTACACACATGAGCATAGAATAAATAAATTAGCAAAGGAGCCACTTGAGAAGTCTTTAAAGAGAAAAGTTTCCATAAAAGAAAAATAAGTTTTACTTGAATCATCTTCAACACAAAGAGGAAGAGGAGGATGTTTTCAATGAAGAGGAAGAGCTCAAAGAAGCAATAGAAGTGATGAAGAAAAAAAATTGTAGTTACACTCAAGAAAGAGGTAGAGCCAAAGAAAATTTTCAGCAAAGAGGTAGAGGTTTTCAGAGGTATGATAAATCATCTATTCAATGTTATTATTATCAAAGGTATGGAAATATTGCAATTGAATGTAGAAAAAAAGATTGCAGATGAAAGTAAACAAGAAGCCCAATATGCAAATGAAGGTAAAGGGTAGGAAGGATATGTCTTGCTAACATGTAGCACAAAGGAGGAAGTAAATGATGACAAATGGTATGTTGATAGTGGGTACAGTAATCATTTGACAAGACAAAAAGAGATATTTCAGAATTTTGGATGAGTCCATCAAATCTTAAGATAATATGGGAAATGATACAATTGCATCAGTCATGGGGAAAGGGAGGATATTAATCACAAAAAACCAAGGTGAGAAAAAATGTATTGGCTATGTATTTTATGTACGAGGATTAAAGCATAATTTATTAGCCGATAGGCTATTCTATGGGGAACCCCACTAATTTGGCATGACACAATGAGGGAAACTTTTGTCGGTTGTTAACATGCTTTTCATGATTGACTTCATTTATTATAGAGATGGCTTTCGTCATTTGTACCATTAGTCATGAAAAACTACGGAGATTAAAGTGGTTACTGATGCGACGTGATGGTTTTTGTGTTACCTTCTAACATACTTTTCTCGAAGCTGCGTTGACTGTACCACTTTTGACTGGTAACACATTTTAAGGAGTCATCTCTGCATTCCTTGCCCTCTTGTGTGTTTTCAAGCTCTGTCTCGAAATTAGACGGCAGTTTCATTTGTGATATTTTCTTTGGTTGTCTTCCACAGCATCCTCATCTTCGTCCTCTGTTACGCATTGATGAAATTCTGATGACAAAGGCAGATAAGCCAGACTTCGATCTTAGCTAATTAGTCGCGCATATTGATGCTCTTCTCGCTCATTATGGCCCTCAGCTGGTACAAAACATGGCCTTTGTTGATTTCATCTCAGTTTTCCATATCGTATTACTGAACAACACCATTCACGTATTTATTTGCAACGAAAAAAGAATCCCATCTGAGAGAAGTTTCCGTCTGCATCAGAGTCTTCCAATTTAGCAGAGCAAGTGTCAACAAATGTGAAACTGATTGCCAATCAGGTACATATACTATCTTGTAAAATATTTCCTTTTATTTTTCAACAATTTTCGTTTGGTTGTTATTGCCAATAGGCTGGACTGATATTTGTAGAGGGAATTTTTTATGGACGGTTAGTATAGGGGTTTCTATAATAATCAAGTGGACGCTCCCTCTAAAATGACCCTATTCACTGTAAGATCCCTGAGTGATCTGCCTGGCAGTCTTAGCAAAGTATTGATAGGTAACATACGGGCTTAGTATAGTGATAATATGTAACATTATTTTTTTTATTAGATGAGATAAAGGAGTTCTATAATGAATGGTGGACATGGCACAATATTCGTTGAAGGATTTTGCAAATAGACTAGCAAGTTAAGTGGGTTTAATTTAGGAGAAAACTCTATAGTTAAGTATGGTTGAATTGGACTAGTACTAGGATGGGTGACCTTCTAAAAAGTCTCGATGCTTCATCTCTATGAATATCATTTAAATATAATGAATGTTAAGAAGACCTTTTAGACTCATAAAAGTTGGGTTCATGTGATAAATTAAATATAGGTTAATAAATTTGACAAAAAAATACACAATTAAAAATATGTCAATATGGGTCAACAAAAGTGCAAAGATACATCAACCAACTTAGAATGCACCAATAGTAACAAGAAATTTGTTTCATGAATAATTATACATATAGATGATTTTTTATCTATTTATTTGCCTTTTACATTCTTATCCATATTATGAGTATAACTCATATCTTTTGTCATGTGTTTTTTATATGATTCAATAGATTTTAAAACACCATGTTATTGTAAGCCCAAACCTTTGCCTTTATAACCTAACATAAAAAAATTAACCCTTTAACACATGTTTACTATTTATACAAAACAAAAAATGATAACATAGAATCATAATTAGAACTAGACTTAGATTTAGTATTACAAGCATTGGCATCTTTAGGAATTTATCTTCTCTAGAATGATCATATATTTTAGACTGTAGGTACAAATGAAGAATTTTAAAATCATTACCATTCATTTTATATTTCTCAACATAGGGTGATGTAAAATCAAGTGGCTACCAATCATCCTTAAGATTAGCATTAGGTGTAGATGAACAAGGGCACTCTTATAGTGGTGATTGTTGTGTGATCAATCTATATGGATGAACTAATACATTTCATATCTTGACCAATTAAAGAAAAATATAAGGGCTTTCGTCTATGTAACAAATATCTTCAATTTTTATGGATAAACTTGAAAGATTGATTAAGTATAAAAGTTACTACAAACATTGCATGCATCAAAGGATGCCCCAAAAGAACATTATACACTAAAGTATTACATCAAAATTTAATATATTGATTGTAAGTGCCCCATGTGAATCAAATAATCTAACAATGATAAGTAAACTTTTCCTCACATTATCAAATCTTTCAATATTGACATTTGATTTCTATAATTTTATTGAATTTTTTAGATATACTCCCACTGGGATCTCCTCCAACTGATGTTGAGCTAGTGGGGAGAACTTTATGGCAAAAAAAAAATTGGTATGTGCCTATCGGCTATTTCGTTGCTCATTGAATATTGTGCAACTTTAGTTAAGTGTAGGTCAACTTGTGCAAAAAGGCCACACTATCAAATTTGAAAAGGGTTCGTGCATTATTGTTGATGGTAAAATCAAGCTGATAACCAAAATACCCATGACTGATAATATGATGTTTTCTCTTAGTATCATAAACAATATGCATTTAAGTTTCAATTTTCTTGTAGAATATACAGAGTGGTTTTGGCATCTTAGATTTAGTCATTTGAATTCTGGTGGACTAAATATTTTGCACAAAAAGAGCATGGTAATAGGTTTACGAGTTATCAAAAGACCGGATGAAGAATGTGAAGGTTCTATTGCTAGAAAGCATCATAGAGAACCCTTTCCAATAAGGGATTCCTGAAGAGCTTCAGAGCCATTAGAGCTAGTTCACTTAAATCTATGTGGACCAATTGAGATTGCTTCATTATCTAGTATGAGATACTTTTTAACATTTATTGATGACTATAGTAGAAAACTTTGGGTGTATCCTTTGAAAAATAAATCAGATTCTTTCAAGAAATTTAGAGAATTTAAAGAATTAGTTGAAAATTTGGAAAGTGGTTATTTTCTCATAATTTTAAGGACTGATAGGGGTGGAGAATATATTTCACATGATTTTCATAATTTTTGTATTGAAAATAACATAAAAAGGAAGCTAACAACAAGGTATACACCTCAAAAAAATGGCATAGCTAAGGGAAAAAATATAAATTTTTTAAATATGGTGAGGAGTATTCTTAAAAAATTTACCAAAAGATTTTGGGTAGAAGTAGTTTGTTGTGCAGGTTATATTTTGAATAGATGTCCCTATGAAATCAGTTTTGGGCATGATACCAAAAGAAGCCTGGGAATGATACAAACCTTAGGTAGATTGCTTAAATTTTTTTGGTTGTATTGCTTATTCTCATGTTCAAGATGCACTCAGAAGTAAATTGGATGATAAAGTAGAAAAATGTATCTTTGTTGGGTAGAGTGAAGAATCTAAGGCATATAGGTTGTACAACCCCGAGAAAAAAAAGTTGGTGATAAGTAGAGATGCAAATTTTCTTGAAGATCATGAGTGGTGTTGGAATCTGAAAGAGAAATATTAGCAAGTTAACATTCAAGATGAAGTTGCAAATCAAGAACCAATTTCAGTTGTTAACACAGGAGCTAGTAGTAGTAGCATTCAATAATCAACACTAAGAAGAAAATATTCTTCATCTCCACCAAGTCATAGAAATTTTTCATCAAATAGTTCTTCCATCCATCTTAGTGTCTCCAAAAAGGTGGCAGAAAACAAGGAGCTTGTCTGACATATATCAAGAAACAATTGAGGTAAATGAAGATATTTGTCATTTTGTATTTTTTACTAATAGTGATTCTTTTACATTTGAAGAAGCTATAAATGATGATAGATGGTTTAAAGCTATGAATGAAGAAATTGCAGCCATAGAAAAGGATCAAACTTGGGAAATTGTAAATCTCCCTGAGCATAAGAAGCCAATTGGAGTAAAGTGGATGTATAAAACAAAGTACAATGAGCAAGGTAAAGTGAATAAATACGAGGGTAGTTTGGTAGTAAAGGGATACAAACAAAAATCAGGTATTGATTATAATGAAGTTTTTGCACCTGTTGCTAGAATGGATACTATTTGTATGATTTTAGTTTTTTCAACAAAAGAAGGTTGGAAATTTTTTCATATGGATTTAAAATAAGCATTCTTGAATGGTGTATTGGAAGAAGAAATTTAGATTGAGCAACCACTTGGTTTTGAGATGAAAGGTCAAAAAGGTAAAGTGCTCAAACTAAATAGAGCTTTGTATGTTTTAAAATAGTCACCTAGAGTTTGGTATGAAAGAATTGAATCATATTTTTCTAAAAATGGTTGTGAAAAATATCCTTATGAGCCCACCTTATTCATAAAACTAAATCAACAAGGGGGTGTTATGATAGTTTTCATTTATGTTGATGATTTTCTTTATATTGGAAATAATGAAAACATGCTTAGAGAATTTTCAATGGCAATGAAGAGTGAATTTGAGATGTCTGACCTTGGGTTGTTGCATTATTATCTTGGTCTTGAAGTAACTCATAATAGTGATGGGATTTTCATTTCTTAAGAAAAGTATACAAATGATATTTTGAAAAGGTTCAAGATGGAAATTAGTAAACCAACAATTACGCCTATTGCTATGTGTGTCAAGTTGAGAAAAAGGGATGAAACAAAAAAGGTAGATTCTACTTTGTATAAAAGTTTGGTTGGAAGCTTAATGTACTTAACTGCAACAAGGCCAAACATCATGTATGGAGTAAGCTTGCTAAGCAGGTTCATAGAGGATCCACATGATACTCATCTATAAGCAAGTAAAAGAATACTAAGGTATGTGAAAGGGACAACAAATCATAGAATTTTTTATAAAAAGAAGGGTATTTTGAAGTTAACTGGTTATACAAATAGTGATTGGGCCAGAAATCAAGATGATAGAAAAAGTACTTCTAGGCATATTTTTACTCTTGGTTCAAGTGTAATTTCATGGTCTTCAAAGAAACAACCCATTGTTGCATTGTCCTTGATAGAAGCAAAATATGTGGCAGCCACTTCATTAGGTTGTCAAGCAATTTGGTTAAGAAGAATGTTTGAAGCGTTGTTGTAGCCCTAAATAGAATAAATAGTTATATTTTGTGATAATCAATCTGCTATTGCACTTTCTAAAAATCCAGTCTTTCATGGAAGAAGCAAGCACATAGACATCAAATTTCATTTTATCAGAGAGCTAGTTAAAAATAATGAAATTAAACTTTCTTATTTCAGGTCCAAAGATCGAGTTGCTAACATTTTGACAGAGCCTTTGAAGAATGAAGATTTCAATGGACTGAAGAATCTTTTAGGGATGAGAAGTTGTCCCACAAATCAAATTTGAGGGAGGATGTTAAAATAAGAAAAACATGCTTGTTTCTAATTTTGGTTGGGCATGTTTCCCAAAGTTTTTGTTTTAGTTTTCGTTGTCAGTAGGAATGTTTCCCATGCATTTTTTGTTTTAGCTTTTTTGAGTTGGGAAAGTTTCCCAACGTGACTATTGGACACTTTTTAAGTAGTTGATTTATGTATATATATCTATATTTTTTTCTCAATAAAATAAAGACATTGGCTGCATATTTTCTAAGTAAACATAAAGTTTATAAGCTCTTTACCTTGTGAATTTAATCACTGTTTCATTATTGAATATTATAATTTCTATTTTAGTCATGTATTGACATTTGTTGTTTTTTAGTTTATTATTTCTAACAAAAACGTGAAAAATAAAATGCAAAGCATTTGTAAAAGCAAGTATCATGAGAGCCATCGTGAGGTGCCCCTATTGAGGATCAACAAGATAACCAACCCCAAAAGTGCCAACGATGGTCCCTTCCTTTCCCATCACCCTTGATATATCGTGGCAGGTTGACTGAATTCTCGCCAGGAAAAGCTTGGCTGAGACAACAAATGTGGTGCTATTGGCCAAAGTTAGCAAAGAAAAAGGTGAATGCATAGATGATAACAAAGCCAATCAATGCTTTTTCAAATAATCATACTTAATATTGAGCACAAACATGAACAAGGACACAAAGAAGAATCCACCAAGCTTAATGACAAAGCGACCTATGTGGTCGATCAAGAATACTGTGCACCAATACCCTAAGATTATTGATATAATAGAAATTTGTACATGTGCCTGTGCGATTGATGGTGGTGGATGGATATGGAATAAATCATAACACATAACATATCAAACGCATAAACTCATAATTATAAATAATCACATAGAAACACAAACATATAATCTGCTCAATCTCTTGTTGCACTTCATGAATCTCTTGTTGCACTTCATGAATTCATATAACGAATACGACATTCTCATGATCACTTGATCATGCTATACCTTGATGCCTTGATCTATTACATGATGCCTCATTATATAGAGTTCTTTAGACATTACACAGTACATTTTAGAACTTAGACTGGCTTGTCATCACTCGACAAATATTAATATTTTTCAATGTTTATCCTATCTATTAATTACTCTAGGCCGACTTGATCGTAACATTAGGGTGGGAGAAATTACTACTCCAAACACGATCGTTTGTACTTCTTCTATGGCTCTCATGTCAGTGGAACGATCGATCTATAAGGTGGCGCTGAGCATATCCTATTGAGATATTTTTTGGCTATAAAAGGCGATGTCGAGGAGGAACCATGTGGAGGTGGTACCCAGGAGGTGTAGACCGTTGCGCTTCAAGGACTAAACCGAAAAAAGTCTGAATTTCTGCTCGTTCGACTGCATTTCCATTGGACTTTCTTGGATGTCGACCTTCAGAACTTTTTACATGTCCACGACCGCTTTGTTTGCGTTCTTGGCGACCAGAGCTCTGCAATGAGTGGTCTCCACCATCTTCATTTGCTACTAGAACGTAAGCACTACCGGTACTGCGTTGAACATCAATATAATTCTCCATATATAGTCTACTTTATGGACTGCTATGTAGTGTGCAACGTTGTGCTCATACTTTCTAAATGCAGCAGAGATGATCATCGAAACTAGGCCACTCGCGAGGATGTTGAAGCCCTGCATGGCGAAGACGGCGGCAAGGAGGGCTCCTCTGGTCTTCTTGTTCGTGTACTTAGACATGATGGTGGCGAACAAGCGATAATCTCCACCTATACCGAAGCCCAGCTAGAATCCAAAGAAACATAGCATGGCCATCACGCCTTCCTTGGTATGGCCGAAGGAGAGACCTTGTGCGATGGAGCAGACCACCATGAGCATTAGAGTCATCCCGTACACTTTCTTTTATCCCAGTTTATCGCCCATATACCCGAAGAAGAGCTGCCCCGCAAAAGTTCCACACAAGGCCACCCCCGTGACTGCAGATATTACATTTCTGGGCAGGGTACCGAGCTTCGAGTCTTATTGGTGATAAATTCGTCCCAGCAGTTTGGTCACTATTGTAATGCAGAAGATATCGTAGGCATCAGTGAAGAAGCCCATTCCGATAATTACAATAGTCATGGAATAGTACCATTGTGTTTTTTCCGCATCCTGAGCCATCAGTACGTCCAACTATTTCTTCGCCATGGTTGGCAATCCACTTACCAGAAAAAAAAGTAAAACGAAGCCGTCACAAAGAAGAAAACAATCAGAATAAGATAGAGGATGATCTTCCCGCAACTGCATCACTGTTGGGTGGTATTCGTCTATCTATTACTGCAATAGACATACCTCTCAAAAGTTATGGAGTAAATCTTAGTCTCCCAAAACATTTGCTTGCGGAAATCGATGTATTCATTGAGTTATATAAAAAAAATTGTTCTCTTAGAATATACTTCAATGATTGATGTTGATAACATGTCCTCTTAATTGGTTTTCTTGGTTTTACTGCCGAAATTGAACGCATTGAGAAAACTTGCTTGCAAATACTTTATGCTCTAGATTCGAGTCATAGCCCATTAGACTCTTTCCTTGTTTTCTTTGACATAAGGTAGACCATTCCACTTTTTGTATTGTGTTCTTACTCATTCTTTATATATTTTACACTGAAGGTGTATTCTATATGAAGTGAGCAACGAGTTTTTTGAAATCAATGGTTATAAATTGAAGATGAACATGGAAGATGATTAAAATACTCTGATTCATCAGATTTTTTTGTAATTCTATTTTTGTTCATCTATTTTTTATCACCACAACAAGAGCGACACCCAACACTACTAGTACTTAAATTTTCATATTTTATACTCAAATGAATCATAGTCACACTCTAGATTTTCTCTTGAAGATTTTGCAATTTCAGAAATGAAAATTCATAGTACATACGATTTTATGATTATGTTGGACAGGGATTGACATAAATACCATCTTCAAAATATGCTTTTGAATAATTTATTTATTTTGTATCCATGTTTAAAAAAATATGAATCACATAGATAGATATCAAGCACAACAAAACAATATTGCATAATAGTTGACCTATGATATTGGGAAAATATGTGTTACATAAATAGGCAAGAGATAGTCAACCAAGCTCCATGAAATAAGGACATGACTCCTCACAAGTAGAGTGGTCTCAAGTTTCCTACCACAAATGAAGGAAGAGGTGTCAAACATGTGTTGACACCTCTCAAGACACCTATCATCGTCGACACCTCACTGAGAAAGGTTCAATAGACACCTAAATAGGCTTAAGTAAGCCACGTGTATGCAAAATGTAATAAATTTCAATATATACACTAACACCCCCCATAAGCATTGCTTAGGTGGGCATGAATGAAATGGATCTTGGCTACTAGCCTAATAAGGTACTCATGTACAATGCAATCTCTTTAAAAAATAGAGTAACATAGAAAACCTGGTGGGAAAAAACTATCCTTGAAAAAGAGAGAAGATTAGGGGAAGACTAGAAAAACCCCCCCAAGGATGATGATGCTACTGATGTAAACCTAATGCCAAGAAAATCTCATAGATGAATGAACTTTCCCTTTGTAAAGGGTTTGGTGAAGATGTCAACAACCTGCTCTAAATAGTAGCAAAAGACTAAGTCGATGATCTATCCATGAATCAACTCTCAAATGTAATGTATTTGAATCTCTATGTCTTTGGTTTGCTAATGTTGAAATAGATTCCTACATATCTTAATGGTGCTCTGGTTGTCACAATAGACAACTATAGGCTACCTGAAAGGAACAAAAAACTCATAAAGAATGCCTTAAAGCCATATGGCCTTAGTAGCTGAGTTGACAGTTCCCCTACTCCATCTATGGATGATATAGAAATATCATTCTACTTCTTGCTAGACCAACTCATAAGACCTAAACCAAGTGAAAATTTGTAACCTTAAGTTGACTTGTGATGCTTAGTGTCACCATCCTAATCTGAATCTATATAACCAACCAAATCAAGTGATGAACCGACTCTATAATGAATCCCAAATGCAAGAGTACCATGAACGTAAAGAAGAATCCTCTTAGATGCTTTCCAATGCAACTCATAAGGCTCCTGCATAAATCTCAAAACCATGCCTATTGCATAGGAAATATTTGGCTTGATATGAGTAAAGTATATAAACTACTAACAATTTTTTAATACAATGCAACATCAACCAATAATGTAGTATAGGAAGTCTCAAGTTTGACTCTAAAAAGAAAGGGAGTCAAAGATGGTTTGCAAGTAGTCATGTGAAATTGTGGAATTAGATCAAGAGTGTACTTAGGTTGTGCAAGATTAGTTTCTAAAGTTGACTACGAAATCTCAATGCCAAGGAAGTAGTGCAAGATTAGTGCAATAGAGTTGACTGAATTAGATCAAGAGTGTACTTAGGTTGTGCAAGATTAGTCTCTAGAGTTGACTACGAAATCTCAATGCCAAGGAAGTAGTGTAATAAACCCAAGTCTATCATGTCAAATTTGTCTTAAAGTGGTGTATTCACTAGGGCAATGGTAGATGAAGCACTCCTAGTGACCAAAAGGTCATCAACATATAAAACTAGTATCAAAAGTGAATCCTTCTACCATAGTAGATACACATTAGGATCACAATGGAATCTAGCAAAACCTGAAGATAGGAGGTAGGAATCCATCTTGGCATACCAAGCTCTAGGAGCCTGTTTAAGGCCACAAGGGGATTTCCTAAGTCTAAAAACTAAGGATGAATCTTAAACAAACCCTAGTGGTTGTTCCATGTAGATTTCCTCCTCAAGGTGTTAGGGTTTAGGAAGATTGGAGTAGTAAACATTAACAATTATATGTATATTAAATAACCTATAAATAACAATGAAGAATAACACAAAAGAGATCAACACAAAATTTCAACATGGTTCACCCAATATGGGCTACATCCACAATTACTTAGCTATCCAATGATTTTATTATCTAGCACAAAATAGATTACAATCTCGCAAATATAATATCACAACATTCATCCCAACCACTTATAACAAGCTTTTTAGAAGCTTCTACAATTAGGGTTTTACAAAAAAAAATCATTTTGGTTAACAAAAGATTAAATACCAACCCCTTGATGGGAAAACAAGGGGGAATTGTTTTTGGGGAGTTGCACCCCTAAATCCCAGCAAGGATACGTAAAGATTGTACAGTATTTGCATGACTAGTCACCACATACTAGCACAAGGCCTCCTAAAATAAATGCACTCTTCACATCCATCTGATGTACATCCCATCCATGTGTTGTGGCTATAGAAAGTGTGAGTTGAATTGAATTCATCTTAGTGACTCGTGCAAAGGTTTTTGTATAGTCAATGCCTATAACTTGTGAAAAACCTTTGGAAACCAACTGTTCTTTATACTTATCAACTGACCCAACTACTACAAATTTAGTTCAATATATCCACCTACATAAACTATCTTAATTACCTTAGGAAGTGAAATCAAATCTCAAGTTTTATTTCTAATCAAGGAATCAAATTCCTCATCCATAAGAATATTCCACTCTAGTATTCATGATGCCTCTCTGAATGTTTGTGGATAAAAAAATTGAAGCAAAGTAGACATGCGCCCCCTCAAAATTTTCTTGAATCTATCTGTCATCTGCTAAATATTGTACCCTTGTATCTACCTTATGTAGAGTGTGAAATGTGGGTGAGTCTAGTGCAAAAATATCAACCTCCAATGCAATCATTGAATTATTGTAGTGTCAAAAAATGGGTTCTTTGAAATTTTTACACTCATTTAGGACCTCCTTGTGGATTTTTCCTTAATGTTGTGTTGTAATGTGGATAACACATTCACATTAGGTCTTGGTCCCTTGTAAACTAATGAAACTTAATGGCGCCTTGCTAAAGTGTTGTGAAGTGTTGTAATATACCTTCACACTTTTCAAGTTTTTTATCTATTAACTAAGCATAATAAACATGTTTTTAATCATAATCAACCTTAATCTTGTATATTTGGAGTGTTGTAAAGTGTTGTAACACTCTTCATACTTCTCTAAGTTATCATTAATAATTCAGATTTCTTATGCTTTAATTGGCTATTTTACATCCACAAGCCTCATTTGTGCATATCTTTTTAGGATAATCCTGACACCAATTAGTAACCAATCATAATTCAGGTGTTCTTGGCTTGTGTGGCCTAGATTTAGTGTTTGGGATTCATTCGCCACCTTGGGTGAATGAGTCCTGCCTAGGTCTTTTTGGCCCTAATGTAGGTTTCAAACATTTCAAAGGACTTTTTATTTTTGGTCCCATACATTATGCCAAATGGGAATCATTCATCATCTTGGGAGAATGATTCCTATGTGGCCCAAAATTAAATTTAATTCAAATTTCTAGTAGGATTTTATTCTCCTAGATCTTATTTCAGCTTGTAGTTTTGTAATTTTAGGAATTCTTGCATAATTGGGTATAATACAAGGTTTAAAATTTCATTTTAAGCACCTAGAATTCAAGAGAGTTTACAATTCATTTGAAGCCATTCATAAGAAGAGCAATCTAAGAGCATTTCAGGGAAAATTATCAAAGATTTGAGAGCATCTTCGAAGTATCAAGCATCATGTCAAAGTCTTCATGCATCATGTTTTTTTTTTAGATAACAATTGTGATGTAGGGTTTCATGATTCAAGTAAGTGTTCAACTCAAGATCTATCCTATTCAAGAAAGAGTCAAGATCTACATTCATTGGAGAAACTTCATACATGTTTGCAACCTCTTATTGCTAGAGTTTGGT